>UPTC01000146.1:0-37637 GCA_900537255.1 Acanthocheilonema viteae | reverse complement strand
TCATATACCTCTATTGGTTCTCTGTCGATATGTGATGATGGCGTTGCTTTCAGTAATTCTGATAATTGCAACGGATAACGGCATATCCTTTGCACAGGTGCTAATAAAAATCCCTCTAATGGTAGCTTTGGCATACCTCGAAGAAGTCGACATGCCTAAAATTTCTACATTAATAAGATAAAAAGTGCTTAAAATCAAAATCATACGAAAAGTCATATTTAAGGTGATAAATTTAATATTTTATAAAAAAATAAAAAATAAAAGGTCTATGCATTTCTTTTAACCAGAAGAATTGAAAGCAAAATTCGGGGTGTTTACATACTTTAAGAAATGTAAAGGAATTAAAATAAAAACTCAAATCAGAAAAAGAATTGGCCATATCATTGCAACATTTTTGTTATTTTCAAAAACACTAACATAATGTTTTATATAAAGGTTGTTTATTTGAAAATTACCTCGAAAAATTGGTAATAATGGGGTTGTTCATTGAGTAATGCTAACTCAGAACTCGAAACAGGTCGATTATTGCAATATTCCGAATAGATAGAAAATTTTGAACGCTAGAAATAATATTTTGTAATGTAAAGATATCGTAGCATACATAAACTCTGAACCATGATAGAAAAAGCTATGAGGAAGATTTCATCCTTTAGATCCATTTAAAAATTAGTTCAATTTAGTTTAGTTTAATTCTATTCTCGCTACTAAAGAACTAATTTATTTCTTTGAAAGTATCATTTTTTAACACTAAATTTGGTTCAAACAGTAAATGAAAAGAATAAAATGAGAAAGTTAACGTTTCGGAGAAAAATGGCTCCAATCGCAGAGCTCTCGGGTACATTTCGATTGAATGCCAATTCAAGCTCTCGAAGAAATTTACAATGTAGAGCATATATCGATTCGATATTGCCGAAAAGACGTTGCACACATGCTGCCGAGAATAGATCGCTACGACGACGACATTGCTCTGTAAAACCCTGCAAGAAATATATGCTATGCGGAAAATTTCAAAAAAAAAAAAGATTTTGAATAAACAAAAGAACGAAGTTAAGATATTTAATATAATAATTGGAAATCATATTACACCACAACTTACTATCACAATTTAACAAGACTAAGTGCTAATAAATAAAAAGTGATTAGCAAAAATTGATAAAAGTTCAAAATTGAGTCATTTCATTAAAATTGAAATTTTTTTAATTGTTATCTTCCCTCAAAAAAAAGATACCCTAAACTTAGTTTTAGTAATGGAATTCCAATAGTGTCACGAATTATTAATTAATGAATAAAAAAGTAAAAAATTTCTTCACTTGAACAATATTTTGCAGTAAATTGACATAATCACGTTCTGTTTGCATCAATTCTTGAACTATTTTTGCTCGTAAAAATCTCATTGATTGTGGAAAATAACTTAATGAGAGAGCGTCTGAAGTTGTGAAGTCTGAAGTCGGATTGCTATTTAATACCTGAAATGTTAGCATGAAAATTTTTACTTTTATAGTAAAAATTTAATACAAATTTTGGTCATTGCTTTTCCATGCTTTTTTGCTACGTTTTTGAAGAATTAGTTGTTTTTTTCTTTGCACTATTTCTTCTTAATTCTTTAGTCTTCCCGATAAAGAACAATCTAATAAGGTTAACAAACTGACCCTAACATAAGATGATGGAAACCAGCCAACTCTTTCGCGACAGTTACCATACCAAAGTTCATGTGATGAATAATCAAGCACTGAGATGATATCACCAATTACAAATGGTAATTCATTCGGTAGTATTGCTACATGATCCCAAACTGCTTCAACTGATAGTAAACACTGAAAATTTTTTAAATTAATTAAATAACAATCGACTAAAAGAAAATTTTAAGATAGAACAAAAATAGATTACGATTGGACGTGAATGAATTCAAAGTAATTGGTTCCAGATTCATTTTAATTCACTGATTTCTCTCATATTTTAGCGTTAAATAAAAATATTACGGAAAATTTAGAATAAGAATAAACTCATAATATTAGTGGAATTGGAATGAAAAACAGAAATTCTACTAAGTCTAATTACAATTTTATATCACACCCATATTCATTTCGACTTACACTAACCTTTTCAATCAAAATTGGAAAAGTTGAAAAGAAAAAAACTTTTTCCTAAACTTGAAGTTTTCAGTTCTTAAAAATTTTTTTCGAAATTTGACCACCTGCTCATCACTACTGGACATTGTACTGGAAGTGGTGAGAGATGATGAAGCGCTATGTACGGAACTACGAACGCTATGATCGTTAATTGAAGAGGTAGTTTGTGGTGCACGAAATCCGCTGAACAGAGCATATGCACTCATCCGGGATATATGAGATGCTGTTGCGGATCCGCTCTCTGAAATAAATCGTTCATTATTTCACTTCGTATTCCCTTTATCATCTTATCAATTGATAAAATAATAAAAAGGATTTGGCATTCTTCTAATCAGTTTGAGCTCATTTATATTGTATTTCTTTAAATGCGGCATATTTTTGAAAAATTTTCTGCTTCCTTCTTTAAATTTACTGAATGTAAATAATTCAAGACTTTGTTAGTTTTATCTCATAAAAATCGATAAGAAGTGTAAATAAATATACCACTTTCATCATCGCTATCAATGTGAATTGGTGAATGTACTGGATGGCTACGTGATCGCTTCGTTGTATTGCTATCATTTTTACGTATCAAACGTGATGGTATTTCAAGCTAAAATGAAAAATATTCGATTCTAATTTTAAATTTCCATTTCAAAATTTGCAATTTAAAAAATTTAGAATTGGCATCAATTTAAATTTCAGTATTATGAAACTTTCATTCCTCTAATAATCTTTAAAATTTATTGAGATATTTCTATTTCTAATAAAAGCTATTTGTTTCATTTGTTGATATATCATTTTACTCTCCATATTTGTGATTAGCAATAATCAGCTTACTGGTATAGTGAAATTTAAAAATTCCAGTAAATAGTGAAATAATTTATTGGATGAGCAAATTTTACAAATAAATTTACAATAATCTTTCCATATAGGCAAAACATACTATTGATTTATTGCTATCCATTAATGACACTGTCAATAGAAGGAAAACAGTCCTATTGCAATCAAAAGTATTTTAATGAAAATTTAATAAAATATAATTTGGAAATGTCATCGATTCAAAATAATTCTACAAAACGACACATTTTAAATATTCTCAAAAAGAAAAAATAAATCCAAATTATTTCCATCATTCCTCTGTTTAATTCTCTCTGAAATTAAACAGATTGCAAATCGATGTAATGGATGGAATATATGTAAATGTTTGCAAAAACTATTTACTTCTTCGATAATAGCCAATCGTACCATAAATGTTGTTTTTGTCCACTTCTACTACTACTTATCCGTTGTTTTAATTTGCTTCCTTGTATTAACAACAATAATAAAATGAAATATACTGCTGCACTTTAACCTTTAACGTATAAGCAATTAACTGACGCTATATCAGTTGTAAGAGAATAATCATAAATGATATGGGGATAAATTATATGATATATCCATCTTGGATAGATCAATATCTACAACCAACCAACTTATTAATAGATATCATTACTGGATGTATAGATTACCTTTGACCTCTTAAGTAGATAGATTTCTCCTAAACTAATTGCTGAAAAAGAGAATTTTATAATACAATGATAGAGTAGTGATGCAAATATTTAGCAAATAAGAAATAGGAAAAGATGAATAAATTTTTGTGGCACAAATCAATTCTAATTGATTATTTTACTCAATTTTTCATCTCTCCTTAAATCCATGAATTCATTTGAACAACAACTACTGAAACTTAAATTGATTTAAAAAGAGCTCATGAAATGAGCATGAAAGCTACAATGCAAAAGATGAAATTCATCATTAAACAATAAAATATAATTAAATATTTTCATTGAAAATTTCAATATCTGAAATATTGGCTAATTTTACTAAAAAAAAGGAAAAAAAAAAGTGGAACGTTAAACAAATAGAAGCAATGAAAGTGATAGCCCTTCTTCCATTTCATTAATTCTAACAGAAAAAAATTTAACATAGCTCTCTGTCTCTTTCTCTCTCTCTCTCTTTTCATGTAATGACGGTGAAAATTCATTAATGATATTTCATTAACGTATTGGTTGAAAAATTGTACAAATCAAAAAAAAAGATTCACAAAAAAAATTCATTTCGGTTGAAAAAAATTTTAGAAACAAATGCACATATTTAAAAAAGCAAATCAAAATTAAAGGAATCTATTAGTTTTTATTTCTGAACAAACTACAATTTGTAAATAGTTTTTTTTTTGAGTTGCGATAAGCTGAAATTTAACAACCTATAGTAAACTCTCAATTAACACTTTATAACTTTAATAATCATTATCCGTACTATTTTTTTCTCCAATTAATTAATAAAAAGTGGAACAAATTACTGCTACAGTCAGCATATATTATAGTCGTTAAAAAATTTTCGGACAATTTATTCAGAAATCGAAATTTTACAAATCTAAATCTGTACGATAACTTTTCATATAACAGGCAAAATAAAGCTGCTAGGAAGACTTTAAATAGCTTCATTTATTTTTAAACAAAACGAATTCAGGAAGAAGTTATAATATTAAAATATTTCGAGATGAATTACGAATTCAATTCGCCTTCAATCACTTTAACCACGATTAGTTTTTAAAAAAAATGTTTTTTTTTTTCTAAAAATAGATTCGAAATGATCTATAAAAAAAGAAAAAGTGAAAATTAAGGAAAGATCAAAATTAAAAATAAATGAAAAGAACAATTTTTTTCTTCGATGATGACGGTAAAATGAACATAATCATTGAATAAGAAAAATAATGCTAATTTCAAAATCAAAAATGAAGAAAGGTAAAAAAAATGAAAAGAAAACAGGAAATTTGTAAATTAGTTTCGAAATGAAATACAATAAGAAATTTATGCTTTATTCTTAAACAAATGAAAAAAAATAAATTTAAGGACAAGTTACTTTCTAATATCTCTTCCATATTTCATGTAAAATAGTTAATGTAACATTTATTTGATAGAACAATTTTATTCTGACTAGCTGTTTCTTACTCTCTCCCTCTCCCTCTGTCTCTCCCTGAAAATCTCTCATCAACTCGAACTGCTCAATTAACGATGATAGCATAAAATTCTAAAATAAGCTTGAAAATCAAAAATAAAAATAACTAAATAAACTTCTTTTTCGATTTCCTGCTTTGTTTGTAAGAATATATGCGCTAAATAATTCTTTTAAAAAATCAAAAATTATCTAATCTGAGGATATCTTACTTAAAAAAGAAAAAAAGTAAAATATATGCGCAATTTTACAGGTATGTAAACATACTGAATCTTTATTTTTATGCGGTGGATCGGAAGAAAAAAACATTGCAAAAAAAATTTGATGATATAAATTAAAAGGGCACAAAAAAACACTGCAAAAAAATTTGATGAAAAATAAAAAATAAGATGAGGTAAGATAAAACGAAACAAAAACGTGCTAATACTGATGAAGCCAAAATATTTGATATGGTGCTCCCCATACTTTTATGTGATTTAAATTTAAAAAAAATTAGAATATATAGCCTTCTGAAATTATTTTTTTCAAGCTAGGTTTAAATCTTTTTAATCTACTTGTTATACATCCGTTTAGTGTTTTGTTCTTCAACGATGAAATTTTATGACATGCCTTAAATCATAAAATTTAACTTACATCAAATTTAGTTTTATATAGCTTTTTTAAAAGTTAGTAGTGAATTATAACTTCGCTTAGTTCATTTATTGACTTATTCAACTCATTAGCAATTAATAAGTTATATATTATTAAGAGATGCGGTAAATTTTGAATTATTTAAATTACCTGACCGAAAGAATTTTAAAAATAAAATGTTTTGTTTATTTGTTTGTTTCGTCAATTATCATAAAGCCAATTGATGATTGGTTGAACCAAGAATATTTTCAAATTTTTTAATAGTGAAAACGATACAAATGGCATAGTTTTAATCTAAACAATTTCAAAGGTGAATGAATGAAAAGAGGTAGGAAATAGACAGAGAAGGATTAATGCCATTTCAGTGATTTATAAATTCATTTTACGTTACAGCCGCAGTTTGTCAAAAATAAATTTAAAATGAAAAATGGGACAAAAAAAAAACAAATGAAAGAGATGGAAAGTGCCCGATGTGGAATGTGAAAAATGCAGGAGTAAAATATTATATTCACTGTTTTAGATTACATTTATCACAAATTCGGTTAGAAGTGATTAGATGATAAGAAATGAAAAAAAAAGGAAGGAATTAATTTTATCACTGATTGAAATTATATCACTGAAAATATATCATCCTTTTTAACGCATTTTTGATTTTCAATGGTTAAATTTTCAAGCTCTTTATTTTTTTCATCGAAATTACTTTAAAACAAACAGCTTTTAATTCTTTATCTAAATTTAAAAAATTTTTTAAATAAAAATAAAGCTAAAAAAATTAGTGCAAATATTTTATATAATAGTGGAAAAATTCTGCATTTTTCATAACAATGTGTATTTGTTAATATTAGAAAATTTTAGAATGGTTGAAATGAGAAAAGTTGTAATATAAATAGTTTTATGTAAGACTTTTAATCAGAAATAAAGTAGAGGGAATGAGGTGATAGGTGATAGCTGATAATTGATACAATGAACAGGATGGTATATTGTGAAAAAATGAGCTGAAAAGATGAACGAGCACTTCAAAATGTAAAATAAAAAAAATCCACTTCAACAACTCGTATTTTTCTCTATTGAATTCCTTACACGCATACATATACTACTATATTTCACTGAAATAATTCTGATTGACTGTTTGTGTTTATCATTAGCATTTGACCTCTAAAAGTTCATAATGAAAATTGTTCGGAAATAGAAGTCTAATTAAATATGTATTCAAAAAAAAAGTTTGTTCAGTGGATTAAGGCAAATAATACTAATAAGTCTTTGGTTTTGTTATTTTGTAACGGAAAAATATTTGAATAAATGATTGTTTGCTATAATGCTTATGCTATCATTCCAAAATTTTTCTTGAATAGAAAATTAAAAAGTTTACTTTTTTGTTCATTTTTGGCATGTAAATGAAATAGTACTGAACTACACTATTTGTAAATTATTTTACACTCTAAAATAGTTATTTATTATGATTTTTACCTGGTGACATTTTTTTCACACTTTTGCTAAAATCATGAATTTAATATATTATTGTTATTTTATACCTGAACAATGTTTTAAAATATGTAAAACTATCGTTCTCTTCTAATTAAAAAAAATTTTGAAACTGCAAGTTAATAATATAAAAAAACAAAGTTTCATCAATAAATAATAAACAAAATCATTTCAATCTATCAAAGTTATCATCCTTTTAGCAAATATGTTGATAAATTTATGATGAAAATTTAAAAATAAAAATCATGGAACGAAGAAATATTGCTCTAATTTGAAGATATCTGTCATTTATTTCTTTTCGTATAATCATATTCAAATTAAGATTTCGAAATGATTATTTTTCGCTTGCGTGGATAAAATTATAAGTGAAGAGAACAAATCATTGAAAAAAAAATTATTGAAAGAGTTAAACTTTCTTAAAAAAAATCATTCCTATTAAATTTATAAAACATGAATTGAGATTTCATGAAACGCTAAGGGATGATTAGCATATAAGAAACAATCAACAGGCAAGCAAAACAAAAGAGAAATTTCCAGTCAAAAAGAATCCAACCATTTAAATTTCAAATTATAACTTTCGAAAAGGATACTCATTTGTTCATAATAATTCGATCAATTTTCCTATCTTACTTCATTACCCTCTAGAACTTTTAAATTAAGCATAGCTATGAGTAACGGTTCTTACAGCACACCACAAAAAACTGCTTTTCTCATTTTGAAGTTTTAACATTTATCATCAGTGAAAAATGACGTTTAAAGCAATCCGTAAAATGATAAAATGTTTACTTACAGCAAAAAATTTGAAAATTCGAAAACGATTGTGATTATGCATTTAATTTGTTATTATTGAACAATAAAGGCAAAGGCAAAATAAAATGAGCTGAAGGTAATATTTCAGCCATTCATTTTTTACTGCAAACAAAATCTCATTCATTTCTAGTATTTACAGTAATGAACAAAATTAATTAAATTAGACTATTCACAAAAATAATGAAAAATTTTTTATGAAATGTAAAAGAAAATGAAATATCCCGATATTTGTCGATCAATTTCAATCCATTTCATGCTATTTCTCCCAATTCCTGTAATTTACTTTTTCTCTATTATATTATGGATTTCTCAGTTTTAATCCGATTGAAAAAAAAAACAATTAATTCCAATTCATATGAATTTTGCCCCAGATATATATAAATTTTGTTGAAATGTAAAAGTTCATTTTGTATTAATCTCTCAGAATTTAACATTATAAAATTGCTGATTTAAAATATAAAATTAAAAAAAGGGAGATAGAGCTTTTTGTTGAAATATATCATCGATTCGTGTGCATAGAATTCAGATGCATCATTTTTTTTAACTAGAAATATAATTACATCAGTTTATGCAAAGCGATAAAAATCTGAATTGTACAGTACGCTGAATGAATTGGATGAATAATACTTGGATTAGACAAACTCATTTAATTAAAATCATTTAGGTGGAAAGTTGATATTATTGCTATTTCATATCAGTCAATTTTAATTTAAAGAATTTTATTAATGAAGTTTTGGAATTGCATAAAATTGAATTCATATTGTAGATTGATAAGAGATATGCATTTAGTGAAACATTTAAGTACTTCCTAGCAGTGTCAAATGTTACTTATTAAACAGCATTAGGCTAGGTCGGTCAATAAATTAGACTATTTAATAGAAGAAGATGTTATGTGTCATACCTTCTGCAATTTTATTTGACCCTTTCATAATATTTCATTTCCAAATTCAATTCTTGCACACTTAAATAATGTGAGTTAAACAAATGTGGATAAATTTCACGCATATTACTATGTAAAGTAGCATATCTAATAAGCAATGTCAAAAAAAAGAAAATGATACTACAAAATTTCTTTGATATCTGGCATGAAATGATCAATGATTATGTTAATTTTTTAAAAAACGATTCAGTGTATTATTTACATTATCTTTCTTTAAAATACTATCAATGAGTTACTATAAAAGATATCTCTCACGATGAAATCGTCGCAACATTGTCGTAACCGTGTTAGCACAAAAGGTTGTTGAAGAAATGTCGTTGTCATTTGTGATGATTGTTGTGATAATGATTGAGATGATAGAGATGATGAATTTTCACCATTATCGTAATTTGTTGTCAATGATGGCTCACGTACTTTAATAATACATGCCATGGAGTGTACACTTCGTTGCACAACACAATACATCACTTCACTTTTCGTCTTTGTTCAATATGGTCAATTTGAAAAAAAAAAAGACAAAAAATCATTAGAAGAAAATGAAGATCTTGAACCACAATTATTAGCCTTCAAGGTCTTTCATTTCACTTCAATAAAAAGCAAAAAGTATTGAAAGTAATTTATCAGAGCAGAAAGTAAGTATTTATCACTGTGAGGAATATACGTAGAGATTTGATAGTAAAATGTATGACAAATGAGTCATTAAGTAGCATTAAAGCAATGAAACAAACATCCAACAATCGATGAAATCAAAAATTCCAATTATCACATTTATTTAGATGTGAAAAATCTGAAATCGAAAATAAATGTGAGTTTTGCATATTTATGCAAAATATCGTTTAAAAAACTAAATTTATCATACTTGTTAAGAACCATTAATGTAATGATAATCGAGCAAATAGTAAATAATAAAGGATAGGTGATACGAAAAGTTATTAAACAATAGCAAATTATGAATTTAATAAATATTATCTAAGGTAATTATTACCTTATTTTCCTATTACTTATCCTTTATCATTTATTATTTGCCCACTGCAATTGTCAGCATTGTATAAAGATAGAGTTTAAGAAAAGATGATATTTGAGAGATGCAAATCTCTATATTTCGTAAGACTGCACATTTTAATTTAGAAATGAAAAAAAAAATCTTAACGGATATAATAACTGAAAGTTATTCAATAAATGAACCTATTTACTGAAATTTATAAATTGCATGTGTTCCACTGATGAACTATATGTTGAGAAATCAAGTTCAAATTTCAGAAAGTTCATAAAGTCAATCGTTTTAACTTAAATCGGCTGCTAGTTTCTGATGTGTTTTTCTTTTTATATCTGTCTCTCGAGAAATATGTACATTGAGCAATTTTCATATTGGAATAATTTTTTTTTACACTTTCATCGATATCAGTTAAGAATTTCACTTTTAAGCATACATCGCTTTTGTCTGTATCTAACCTTAAATATATGCTTTACCTGAGAAGTATTTTTGTTTTTCATGATGACAATATCAAGCAATGTAAAATTTTATAAAACGAATATTGCTGTTTGTTAATTCATCGATCACTATAATAAACTCTCTTAAAACAAGCCTCAATTTCCTTTGACCTTTACCCTTCCCGTTCTGCCATCGCTTCCGCACTAGAATAAGAATAATAATATTTCTGGAGTAGCTTTTAGTAAGATTTTGTATTGATAATTTCAAATATTTAATAATTTGGTTTAAAAATATGAAAATTTTTTAAAAATTCTGAAACATTAAACTTATTTAGTTCTTATAAATTTTCCCTCTCTCTCGAAAAAAAAAAACAAATGAAGTAATGATATTTGAAAAGAGCATTTAGTTAAATAAAATAATGGAAGTGTCAAAAAAGAGGTGACAGTGAATTTGAAATTTTTCAAAAAAAATACATGCCTTAAAAGGGTTCATGGGAACATGAAAGAGAGATTGTTGAGCTGCGCCGCGCAATGACCCAAAATTTGCTGGGTAAAACCAACATTAAACGAGTTGAGTGACTTCTTCAATTTTAATTTTTTTAATTATCACTGCTAAAGCTACCCATTTCCATCTTAAATAAAAATCTAAGCATTATTACAAAAAAAGTAGTTTATTGTTTATTAGTTTATCAATTACAAGTGGTAAATGTAATATTTTAGCTGTACGATCTGGTATTTGCATATAATTTGTACACTAAAAATAAAACTACATAAGTGAAAATTTCTATATATTTCTATCTTTACTTTAACAAATATTAGCTACTGTTATATTTATTTTATTTTTACTTCGATAAGTTAAACCAATTTTCATACTTTCTAATTCATTAACTGAAAATTCAATGGAGAACAGAAAATAATTTCCTGTTCAACTTTTCCAAAAAATTCCGATTGTTTTGGAAGAGTGAATGAAAAATTCGTGTTGGGTGAGGGTCCAAAATAAACAAACTTTTAAAAAAATCTAAAATAAAATCAAAATAACGATATAGATGTAATAGACTAAAATGACAAATATGCTAATCTGTAGTAATTATTTGAAGCAAACAAGCTTAACACTATTATCATTATCATTAATATAACATATACCAAATTGTATACAATAAATGAACGTGGTAATTGCAATTACACTAATATCATTTGATAATATCTTAACATTAAACATTAAATAGATTAATAACTGATCAGACTTAATCATTCATAGGTACTTTTGTAATTAGTTTGAGAAAAAATAAGTAAATTACCTGGCAAGCAATAAAATTATTATTATCATTTTGCTACATTTTTTTTTCATTTGTATAACAATAAACAGGAAAAGAAAAACTAATTAAAATACAATTAATTGATAGATTGATTGATAGATTATATTAAAAATGAGGAAGTTTTGAGGAGAAGAAAAAGGGATGAAAATGGAAGGGTAAATTGACGAACCACAAATTTTAGTCAAATCTGAAATCGTGCTTCTCTTTACAATTGTAAATAATCCCCACCGCTATAGCAAATAAAAATGGACAGTTCTGTGGAGAGGGAGAGAGAGAACAGAAAAAAAAAACGAGTTAGCAAATGAAAAAAAAAAAAAGATTTTAATTGTTGGTTAATTTGTGACGAGACATTTTAAAAAAGATTAGTCAAATCATAACGACTACATTTTGCTATCAATAATCATTATAGAGATAAATACATACACATATATGTATATCACAAATGATTTTTACCCATACCGTCATTTTACCTATACCGTTCAGTCATTTGATTACCTACGAATATCTATCTTGCTCATCAATCTTCCCAATCTGTTTATCTATCCATCTGTTTGTTATCAACGATATAATTAAATGAACGAAATTTAATCAATGTATATTTTTGTAGTATCTATAAAAATTCTTATCACTATTGCTATCATCATAAATTCACTCTTAGCATGCCTTTATCGTTGCCACCAACCAACGTCACTGATATTATGATGAGTGATAAAAATATAAAGCTATCCTTTGAATTTTAAATTATCTTTTTTAGTACTGTAACAACGCCAAATATGTGTCTTTCCATTTTGCTTTACCTAACACATTCTTCTTTCATTTTGAAATATTCATTTCAATTCAGAAGTTATATTTTGAATTTTCATTAGTTTTCCCATTGTTACACCTATCAGTTAGTGCATATAAATATAAATTAAATTTTGTAAATTAAAAAATTTTGTCTCATTTCAGATCGGACTGAAAAAATTCACACAACTTATTTACTAGAATATTCATTACTTTATATTATGCAGAAATAGGACAATGTGTGAGGAAAAAAATTCAAGAAAAAATTATAGCAAGAAGGTGACAGAGTAGACTGTGAATCAAAAAAAAACAGGAAAGTCATTAATTGAAGGACAGAAAAAAGAACAGTTTCTATTATATTTCAAGGTCAAGTTTATCGTTTTGTAAATAAATTCTTAAAATATTAGCAGCGGAATTTTGATAGTAATATCAAAAATAGATTACGACGATTATCGGAAATGAAAAAAGAATTGCTTAAAATATAACAACAGTCGTTGTAAAATTTTTAATACTCATTGAATGAATGAAAAGTTATGGCGAATTCGTACTAAATTTATCAGAACCAAATTAAAAATCCAGAAATGCGATTGATTCTCGAAATGAATGAGTAAATTTTATTAAGTGATCAGCGATACACGTGAATATTTTAAAAGGATAATACAATTAAGATAAGGAATGCTTTAAGAATTAAAAAATTTTGTCTTGTTATTATTAAAAGAAAACTGACATAAGATGAAAGCGAATTTAATTTCAATCAATCCAAATAATTAAAATTTAAAATTCAATTAAATGCAAATAAAAATTGTTTGTTGTTGACATGAGTTCCTATTTTCAGACTTTAAATAAAGTTTGAAAATGGAAATCTTTTTTCGAAATTGTTACCAAATATTGAATTCAAGTAACTGTTAATTAGAATATTGAAACTGTGCTATATCCAATATGGAAAAATTACAATTTTTTAGGAGTGAAATACCTCAATTTATAAGAGTGAAAATATTGGTCGTCGATTATTTATTAACGTCCTATCGCGAGTTCAATGTCAATTTATTATATTCTGCCCAAACTGTTTTCAAATAGCTCCTTAAATATTAGTCGAAAGGATGACCGGAAAAAAAAATGTTACCTAATTGAAAAAGCAATTATTTTCTCCATTTCAAATAATTAAACTAAAAACATTCACGAAAGAACTCAACTTCCGTTGACAATACGGTTAGATTCATTTCAAGTTTTTATCGTCTTTATTATTGCTTGCTTTACTACAATTACGAATCAGAAATTAACTCTTAATGTGATCTACTTTGCTAAATAAGCTTAATTCCTTCTGTAGTAGTGATAATAAAGTCTTTATCTTTCAAAATTTTTTTGGAACTTTCGGATCCTTAACTAGCAGTCTTTTTTCATTTCACTCTCAAAATCAAAATTAGACAATACTTTTAATATTAAGCTTGCTCTAATTTATTAAATATTTAATTCGCCAGTACTGTGATTGGTAGAAAAGGAAGCTGATGGCCATGCAAAGACAATTTCTTTCATTATATTCAATAGAAAATTTGTTTCATTCATTAAAATTCTTATTGTTTTAGAAGTTTATAATTATAAAAGTTGAAAATGTATTCAATTATTTCAAAAAATTAAAATATTTTGGTGGTACATACATAATTAACTTAATTTCTTAAACTTATGCATTTAAAACTTATGTATTCCAAATTTATGCATAACAAAACATTTCGCAGTTATCTTTTCAATATTCTTATTATACCTGTCATTGCTACTGTTTGAATAATTAATGGTCACTAAGCTTGCATCACCTTTTGGTTCCTTAATTTTCTACAAAATTGCTCGCAGTCATTGTTTTCCAAAATCATATTTTTTATTCAAATAAATTCCAGAAACACTTATTAATATTTTTAGCATAAAGTCAGTGCTATTTGTTTTCGTTTAATTATTCAAACAGTGTTTAATTATTAAATCATATTATATCATCGGTTTAATTGCCTGTTTTAAATATATCTTCTTTGTTTAAAGGAAATTATCAAAATTGATTAAACCAAAAAGTCAACTAAAGTACAAAAATACACTACCTTATATAGCTGGTTATAATTTTCATTGATATTTAATGATCGAAGCATACTGACAGTTGAAAATTGGAAGTGAAAATAATCTGAAAACTATATTCTAATAATGCGTGTTCTATTAAAAAAAAAAGGTATCGTTTAAATGATTTGCAATTGCAATTTCTTCTCAATCAATTCATTTGAACAGATGACCTATGTCATGAAATGTTCTTTACATCATTATTAGGTTTACGAGGAAAAAAAACCCTTTCAGAGGGAGTATTTTGAATACAAAATAGCGATACAATAGAGAAATGGGATGGGTACATGAATAAAATGACCACATGAATGGAGAATGACCTATTCACAAGAAACGGTAAGAAAAGTGTTTTGAGAAATGAAGTGTTTGACTTCAAATAATAATTTGAAATGGGGATGATATAATAGCAGGAATGAATAGATCTCGGAGAAATAACGAGAAAAATTGTAACTAAAAATTTGATATTTTCAAATGATAGGAACAGTCTCATTGAATCATTCATTACAATCCTACTAATTCTAATTCATATAACAAAAGCTATTCAATTAACTTTAATATCAAAAAAGTTGTAATAAAAAGTTAATAAATTATTGCACTGTGCTAACGATCAAAAATACAAAACTTGTATAAACTTTATCATATATTTTATTAGTTAAGAACTCATGCTATTTTAGTGTTGCAAAATTGAAGTGAAATTGAATTCAAGCAATGTAAGAAGAGAATATACTTGTTGAATTTTTAATAGTTGAATGAGAATTTTTTATGAGGTTGAACTTTGATTAATTAATAGTGCATTTGGGGAGGTAGAAGTTCTATTTATCATCAATTTACATACTCTAATTAATAATCGTCTAATAATAATTAATAATATCATGTTAATGCAGGTTTCGAATTGAATTTCAATAATATGCGTAATGAAAATAAAGACAAGAATGAGATAGACAAAAACGACCGTTTGTTCGATTTCTAGTTGAAAGACAGTATCAGTTCGCTATTGATTTGTAAGGTTTGAATTTGGTTTAATTTGTGAAAGTTTGACATGATACTTGACTTTTCATTGTTGCGTTAAAGCTTCTGTAAATCCATTTGCTGTTCATTGAGTTGTGAAAGTTTGACATGATATTTGACTTTTTATCGTTGCGTTAGAGTATCTGTAAATATTTTGTTCTTTTAAATAGAATTTCGGTATTATTTTTTTCTTGTTTTGGAAATATGACAGGACCATTAGAATTGGAAATGAAACAATTTCGAAGGATGAATATGATGAGACTTCAGCGATCGTAAACGTTCGTTCAGTCTCCAGTTCATTATGACTTTCAACATAAAGCAAATGATTTATACATTCAAAATCAAGTATTAGATGTGATTCCACAAATTTCTGAATATGTCGATTTTGGCACTATATTCGTCAACTGATGCATATCAGTAATATTCATGTGAAATTTAGACTTTTACTATGAAACAAAATTTCTTCTGAAGAGAAATTCGGGAAACATACAAATTTCCAACTAAAAAAAATCAAAATATCAGATTTGCATCGGATTTGATCGGATCCGATTTGACGCACATCGGATTTGCACATCTGCTTCAAAAAGTTCAGAGTTAATATTCGAAAAGTTAATTGAAAATGGCTAGCTTCATATATAAAAAATCATTCCCAGTTCATACGGAGTGTTATGAACTTGCCAAAAAAATTCAATTTTTTTCCAAAAACAGATTATTGATTTTTTCCTATTTATGATTTTATTAAATGCATCACATCGTTGTTGCAGGCAGAGAATTTCGCTACATAACATTGTGGAAACATGCGTAACTCTCTGAGCTGAATTTTTTTCACAGACTGGTGAGCGATAAGAATGGAAGTTTATAAAAAATTAAATATCTAAAAGGATTATACAGCAACCTGAGGAAGTTAACTGAATTTTTGAATAAAATCAGCATCAACAGCAACGGTCCGTATTTTTGCACGTTCATCATTCCAGTCACAGCTAAATAATGAAGAGAATCAAAGGATTTAAAAAATTCTTAAAGATGCATAGTATTGATTACGCACAAACCAATCTTTAGCATTTTACCGGACAATCTTTTAGCTAAATAATTGCGTACAAATCACATTCAATGAAAATTTTAATTAGCAAGAGAATTCAAGTCATAAAAATATAGAACATAAAATGATCACTAACTTTATATCAGATGAACCTTTCCTTCGCTTTTTTGGTGGACCTTCTTTCAATTCATTGATTCCGCTATCAAAAATACGGGATGTGCTGTTGTTTAGTAATCTTATCCCCGTTTCCTTCCAGCATTCGGAATTAGAAATGCAAACACTCTCCTGTTGACTGACTACTTTTAGACGGCTGAAAGAAATTTTGTAAACAATAAAAAAGCAAAAAATTTAAAAATCTAGAAAACTTTGAAAAACTCCAATTTATACGAGAGAAACAAAGAAACTGAGAGTATTTTAATAAAAAAAATGCAGAAAAATGTTAAAATATGCTATGAAATTGGATGAATAATTTTAAAATTATTTCCAAACATTTCGAATGAAGACGAGTACAAAAAGTACCTTTCAATCATCTCATCCAAAATACGTCGAATTACTTCCACATTATTATCATTTAGAACATCTTTTTCATTATTCGCATTGATCATTTCTTCCAATTCTATCATTGACGGCACTTCAACAGCATTTTTTTACTCGAACTTTATTCGTACATTTTCAAAGACTTGTCTCTCCCAAGATCATAATTAAAAAACAGGAAGGGAAAGAGCAAATGATTTTATCAAAACCACTAACAGAACACTCGGAATTTCAGTGAGGTGACAAACTAAGGCATATATAAAGTTTGACAGTAGCAACAATTCATATATATAATATATAAGAAAATAATCGGTATATAGTATTTATTGTGTTTGTATAAAATAAAAACATCCGATGAACAATGAAGTCTTCACTGAAGATCTACTTATGTTTTTACATAGTGATTATCACATTCGATTTCAGAAAAAAAAATAATGCAATATCAGTGCGATCCATAAACATAGAATGTATCATATGGTACGATCCATAAAACAAAAATTAAGTAGATATATACAGACAGTGTATCAAACGCAAAGTGACTGAATCATCACATACATAAGCTCCTCTTTTTTAATTGTACTTGATTTATCATATATAAAAATGCAATATCTACAGTAGCATATTTACTACGACAAGATAGAAAAGTAATCATAAATTGCTTAAAATGTAAAAGGTATTTAAGTTTTAAAGGGAAAAGTAAACTGGAATGTAATAGCAAAATATGGAATTAATCCGACGTATTCAAAAAAAAAAATCTGCTAAGTTATTTATATTTTCATATTAATACAATGATAACAAGGAAATTTATAACTTCTAGCCAACATTTCGACTTTGGAAGTGTAAAAATCATGCACCAAAGCAAAAATATTCTATTAAATTCCAACTGTTTAAACATAAATTACAAAGGAAATTAATTTTGCAAATTAGCAAGGCAATGAAAAATGATCATTATTTTAAATCATTTCACATCTCAGCAGAAAATAAGAGATATTGCGATGACGTATTATTGATCCAAATTATTAATGACCATGAAACAAAATATCATACAGGAAGAAAGAACTAATGAAGCCTAAGACAGTTATCAAAAACAACAAGAAAACCCAAAAAATTCAAAACAATTATCCAAATTTAACTAAGTTCAAAGCCAGTTTCCGAATGCACAGCATATCTCAATTTCTGCAACAGAACTGACTTTTTGCCATAATTTGGCAATTTCAGGAGGTTAAAACAGGTAGAGGCTGTGGGTAGTCGTGAAGGTGACTGACGTCGCTTAATAGCCAAAAAGCCGCGTACAACACTTGCTAAAGTGTCTCCTTGATCCTAAAAACTGATAAAAAGCTTAAAAATGTCATTCAATAGAAATATTTAGCCTCTGAACTAAAGTTCAAATGAACCTTCAATTCAAAAGGTAAATATTTCTGTTAAATCGCAGTTAATTTATTGATAAAGAGCAAAGTATTTACCTGGTCATCAGATACTTCAACACAACGAATGGAAAAAGGAGGCTCGAGATACGCAAAACCCAGAAGCGGTGCTCGAGAACAGCTTGTCACGAACTTTAATAATTGAATTAGAAATCATACATGATGAAATATTTACTGAAGTACTACAAGTTGATATTTTTCTTCTCGTTTCGCAAATCATACTGGTACAGCTTAATTTGTAAGATATAAAAATTCTACAAGGGAAAATACTTTAGCAGAAGCAGTAAACTTTACATGATGCATGTCTGTTCGAGTTTCAGAACTCTGTCAAAATCTGTATAATAAAATTTTTAACAGAAATTTAATATAAACAAACTTTCAAAAACAGACGACGCTCTTCAGCAGTAAAATCATTTTCCAATACTTGCCAAAGCCATTTAATAACTCGATGATTATTGTGAAAACCTCCGTAATATTGCACGTGCTTGCGAAGATCGTGTAAGTCAATATCACTAAGTAAAAAAAGGAAGACTTATCATTTGAAATAACTTTATAGTTGCAAAAGCTATCAGAAATTTTTGTAGACGTCACGAATCGCCCTGACAACGATTTACATTAAGAAAAACATCTATTAGACGTTATTGATGACAGTAAAATCATTTTTAATAATTTCATACTACTAAAATTATTTTTTTGTTTAATAATTACTACTTACGTCGACTGTCCTGAAATCAGATACTGAAGTTCGTGAGGAGCAAACAATGAAAGCCAACTGCCATTCAACACTGAGAGAAATCCTGATACAAAAGCATGACATTGCTCTTTTGTTTGATTGAAAACGCGATATTGTGCCATTTTGTGCACATAAGCTATCCTAGATAATAAAAAAAGGTTAAACAGACCGTATAAACGTGCAAAAACGAATGCAAATATTTTATAATTTGAAACCATACATTAAAGAATTACAAGTTGAAAACTTAAAAAACTAACAAATTTAAAAATTTAAGTGTAACTTACTTGTTTTCATCCGTAACATGCATTGCGTGACCTCCTGGAACCAAATCAATGGTCCGTACATGTCCCAGTATATCTTCATCAATTGAGAAAGTTAGTGACAAATCAGCAACATCCGAATCCGAAAAATGTTTCACATAAGTAAGACTTTTGTAAAGATCCGGATCCAGCTGTGACAACTCATCAAATGCACACAATTTACGACCCAGTACAGTTGCTAACAATACGGGTGCAAAATGCACTTCAGTAACGATACCCTCAAATACAACATTTTTACAAGATTTACACTGTAAAATTAAAGTATACTGAGCATATGACTATCTAAAATATAAACTATTTTATTATTGTTTGCTATGCGTAAAAGCAGACCTCATAGACAGCTTTGGCTAACATACGACCAACAAACTGGAAAAGGGCCAGATGGTTCTCATGCAAATCTGATGTTGGTGAGGGAAAAAGTTGCCCATTTTGTGAACACTGAAAAAGTCAAGAATTTCAATTTGGAGATAAAACCTCTAACAATATCGATAAATACGAAAGAAGTATGGATAAATGTAACCTTGAAAAGATTGAGATCAGGATTGAAAACATGTTTCAGTGTTAGTTCCAGAAATTCTTTAAATACTCCATCCTGATCAATGCCCGCTTCATCTAATCCCTGAAAAAATAAAATAACCAAAGATTTTGAAAAAATAAAGAACTGAAAAGTATGTTACAATGATAAAGTCTATAACAAACCTGCTGATTGATGAACTTTACACGAATGGTTGCTTTTAGAGCAGTAGGTGACAACAATGATAACTGACGATAACCGTCATCAAGTAGTCTGTTTCTCCCTACTGTTATCATCGTACTTGGAGTGCCTTCCATACTTTCTTTTTCTGATGCAACATACTTCCTAAAGCAAGTAAAATTTACATGCTTTTGATTATATAAAATTGTTTAATCTATAAGGGGAAAATAATTTTCTGTTAGCAAGACCCGAACATTCTGCGCATCAAATTTTGCAATAATGGTTTAGCAATAATTTTTGAAAGATATATTCGTAACGCCAACTATTCAAAGAGCTAGCATTTTTCAATATTTACATAACTTGTTCTACAAATTTTCGGTATAATTCCCTCATTACAATTCAAGAAATAGTAACAAGTTTTTCAAACATTTGACTATGAGTTAAAATTGTTTGCAAAACAGAAATTAATACAAAACTGAAACGAAAAAAGAAAAAAACTATACACACACACCTGAACAAAACTATTCGATCATACAAGGCAACTACATGGCTCATATGAGACATCAGAAAAAGAGCACGTTCAGTTTTCTTTTCGAATTCATTCATTATGACTGAACTTTTGACATCCCTCAAAGAAAATGATTACACTTTTAAAAAAAGTAAAAAAAAATGAATCTTCTCTGATATCAGAATTTTTAAAACAAATACTTACGGCGCAATCCAGAATTTATGATCCTTTGAGAAAGCTCTTCGGCAATCACGATTATACAACAACATACAGAGCTGATAAATGGATGTAAATAATGGACAAGATGAAATCTGCTGCAGGTCTGGAAAGCACTCATTAAACAGGTGTAGAACGCATTTATCAAACAACAACTTAAAGTCCGGATAAATCATAAAAGAAAATTAGAGCTACTGATGAATAACGATATATACAAAATATACACCAACCAAGATACGAGTTCCAAATCACACGGAAACAAAACAAATTGCAAAATTTGGCAATAGCACATAATTGGTCAAGAGTGAATGGACCGCCCCGCTCATACATTTCTTCTTCGTCAAGGATTCTAAAATGAGGAATCAAATAATTATTTGACAGTTCTAGTCTGTGTTTATTCAAAAATTGCAAGATGATAGCATCTTCAATCGCTTTCCCAATGTTATGAGATATTGTCCTATTAAACTTACGAAATGACCGAAGTAGCACAATTAGCAAATAGGATAATTGGGGCAAGATGAGTAATTTTTGATGAATGCGAAGTGACCAGTGCAATTATATGAGATAATCCATTGTCAGTCGGCGATAAGTTAACAATATGTTCCCATAAAAGTGGAAGAAGGAAGTCTTCTCGGCACAAACCTAAACTTCACCAAATCAAATTGTGTTTCTGAACCACAAATATCTTCAGAATTTTTTATTCATAATACGCTTACACAAGATGGACATCTTTTGTTATAAATATATTGTCTCATTTTTGCATAAATTTTATTGATTCCAATAAAACTTTTACCAGACAATATATCGGTATGCAGTGAATTTAATGTAAGTAAAGCATTTTGATAAAGCTGGCATACAACTGCAGTCATTGATAACGTCGGCAGTTTTTGGGAGATCTCATTTTCTTGCGTTTCTGCACGAATTATATTCAATTTTTTCCAAAGTTCTGAACAATTATATTCTTCAATTCAGTACGTAAATAACTATTTGATAAACTGAATCTACTCACGATTTCACACAATAAAGCACTTTACTTTGAATTGATGTCGCAAGATCATTTTGTACGACAGCTGATGATTGGGATGTACGATATGACTGCTTTTCCGGATCGCAATGTAATACTTGACCAAATAAGCACGCTACTATTGGTTTTGACCACAAATACTGCAGCTGACGTACAACAAGAGGCACAGAACCTTCCGTGCTGCAATTCATTTCATTTATTGAACTTTTGAAAATTAAATATTTTTTAATTATACGATTATACAACGAGCTCCACCATCAAAAAAATGAAGTATAAAGTCATACAAATTCAGACTAAAGGAATCAGCAACCCAAATTTTAAAACACCTTCGGTCCAGTGGCTCCGAATACCATCCAAAGATAGGATGCCAGTGGCTACGACTGCTTTTCTTCTTTGCAACAAGCCGATCACATCTTGTCAACATTTTATTCATCACATCTGTCCAATCAATCAAATATTCCACTAAGCTCTGAAAAATTATTAAATAAAAATAAACTACAAAACAATATATGAAAAAGTATTTTCTGTATTGGACAATGAAACAAAACATTTTTGGTAATAGCTTCTCTGTTAAATACTATGGATATATTTATCACAATGAGTACAATACTCAATTTTTCAACGATTAAATACCATATCGACATAAGACAAAAAATAAGATCTAGTACTACGACAATAATTATTAGGAAACAGTAACTACTAATCGTTTCGTAGAAGAGCGCAATACTGTCAATGATTTTCAAGAAAACATACGTGCTGATCAAGATAGCTCAAATGGATTAGATTGGCAAGTAAAAATAAGCTTCTATTACCACCCAAATTATTCGGCAGATCTAGATTCGTCGTTAGAACAGTTATGGCCTTCTCAAACATTTTATTCTCCACCAGCAAATCAATATTCTGTAAGAATTTTTTTAAATCATTTTAAACAGTAAAACCGTTAGTATACTAGCTTAGTATACTTCAAATAAAGCGGACGTACAGCTGCAGAGAGATGAGTGAGTAAAGCCGGAGAAGTAAGGCAATATTCCACAAATAAACTGAATATATGAAAATCGAAATCACAGTTTTTCAGTATTCTGAAAAAATAAGACCTGACTTTTTTATCCACAAAATGGTGGTACAGACACAGAAAATGAAATAATATACTACCTGAACAATATATTGAAGAGCCCATTAAAGGCACTAGCACCGAGCGCAAGTCTTCCACTCGATATTATTCTGTTCAGTAGTTGCTTAAAAGTAATTTAAGATAATGTTTGATTAAGAGAAAAATCAAAGACCTCATAAAGTTTCATGACAATGGGAAGAAATCTAAAAATTAAATATCAATTTCTTCATAGCTCCAAATTTTCTATCATACGAAAATTTTGACGAACCGAAAATTGAATGTATCGTAACTCTTCACCAATTGTTGCATTGAGAGCTTTATTACCTAACTGATTTAAAACGCAGCAAATTTCGGCATTATTCTGCACAAAAGCCCAACTATTAGCGCTTGAAAATGTGATTAAAAAATGGATAAACAATGATATTGCTTTTCCATCTGATATCTTTTCAACCTGAAATGCATAACAAATTAAATAACTTAACTGTCTTTTTTAAATTACTTTCATCAAAACATAGGCCAATAAATGATGATTTATTTAAAAGGAGTCCAGGGAAACGAATTGTATGGTATTTACAGTTTGAAAATTACAATTTTCTCATGTAGACAGAACTGTGTCATTACCAGTGATTACAAAGAGATTTATGCATGAAGCATTCGACAGTAAATAAGCACGTGAGGAATTCTCAAACCTGACCTGAAGTTTTTCAGTGACCAAAGCGATCAATGAGTATACAGAGATAATGAAGCGATTCGCTGCTTGAAGATGGTTTTTGGATAACAAAAGAGAAGCAAATGATTTATGAACATTATATGACGACATGCTTAATATCATACAACGACACAACTGACAAAGCCGCTAAAAACAAGCTCAATTTGAAAACAAATAACTCAATAACGTATATTTGGTTCATAAATCTGATGCAGAAAAAGTAGCTGCTGAGAAAATCAATGTAACGAAGTAGAACAAATTTCTCACAAGTAGGAAAGTGTGAGGTCAAATAAAGTGTATCACAGCAAGTGCAATAAATTATACGTCAAATTATCATCTTCTTAAATTTATCCGCAGCTAAGAAGTGAAATATCGACGATGGAATTTCATCATGAAAGCATTAGATCTTGTCAATTTGTCAAAGTTAAATGTAAAATTAAATCTCAACAATAATCAAAAGTTTACCTGGTTATCGCATGATTGTTCAAAAATCCGAACGAGTAGCCGACCTAACCGCAACACATCCTTGCAATCAGCTGGCTCTTTTTCTTTCTCCATATTTACAAAAGCACCGAATAGATGATCAAAATTTCTTCTGAAAAATATAATCGCAAGTTTCCAATTATTTTTGCATCCATATCTAGCTATATCCAAAAATCAAGTTCTAAAAATTTTCAACAAGCCTTTCATATGCATATTGATTGATCTAGCTTAACTTACTTTTTAACAAAACATACTGAAAAACTTTAAATTGCATAGCAAATAAGTGGAAATTCATTCTTTTATGATTATAACATCGTATCATATACGCCGCAAAGTGATTAATAATGATGTAACAAAGTAATTATTTATCAAGGATTGGTGATAAAATTATTATGCACCTCACTGAACTAGCAAATCTTTTCCTCGCCAGTATACCTCTTCCCATAGCTTGCAATAAAACCACATTTTTTGTTTGGGTCTTCAACCACCCTCGTTTTTGCTGCTCATTTGTTATGCCTTCAATGAAAAGTTCTCGTTTGTCAGCTTCCATTTCACTCATGCAATTAACATTTTATCTACAATTAAGTTCATGTAAATTATAAAGAATCTCATTACATTCTTCATATTGAAGTGAAATATTCCAGAATATGGCTTATTTATAAAGAGATTAAGGCCAATGATAAATTACTGACCTAGTCACTAACACAAAAAAGATGTTAGTGGCTAAGTCAAGATTCAAAGAATGAAGAACATTTTTACTTGAAACTCATTACAAAACTCACAAACTCACTACAAACTCACTACAACTCACTCAAGCAGAATAGAAATCCAAATCGATGTGCTTTAACTGATGCATTATATACTTTAATTTTTGAAATGTAAGAAATATGTGATAACATATACTGTGTTAACAGCGAAAAAATGTTGAAGAAATAATTTATTCATTTAGAAATTAGACAACATGTAAAAAGTAAAACTAGGTGCTGCATACAATAAATGCATAATTCCGATAAAAAGAAATAATATTAGCCGTATAATGGTGAAAAGACATAACATGATTATGACTAGAGATAACTGACTGAAAGCAAAAAAAGGCTTTAAAGCTTATCAACAACAAACAATTAACAATGATGGCAACAAAAAAGGCAACAGACTTGATATTCAAGTCGAAGATTTAAAAAAGGCAAGAAATTAGATGGAAAAAAAAGGGAATAAAGAAATTTCTGTTTGGCTGCAGTAATTCCGTTTTTTTAAAAAGCAACAATTTGAAAGAATGAATATGAAAAGCAACATTAAAAGATTGGCTATATATGCCTTCAAATTTGCTTTAAAATTTCAGTAACACACGGAGTATAGTAAATTTTAGTTACTAAACTATTTTAATAATACTCTAGTAACTTTTACCAATTTGATGGAAAGTATCAATCCCCATTAATTTTATTTATCATATACCCAATAGAACTCATATTTTTGTCGATTACGTTGGCTAAAACTACGAGTTACTCCCACTGTAGCACATGAAATATGTTTTCACTCTAATTAATAGAATCCAAACGCAACTAAATTAGCGGTAGATTAAACAATCTTATTTTTTGGAAGAGGCTGATGCACAAAAATGCCATATGGGACTAGGCTATTCTAAATATAATGCATCGAAAATTTTAGAATGCAATAAATATCCTTTGAATATAACTTTCACAGGTTTTAATTATTTTCTTTTAACCAAATGTGCTTATGTATCAATTATGTTGAGAGAAATACTGCAATTCAATAGATATGCTTTGCACAAAAATAGTGAAAGCACTTGATTTTGTCGGCTAAACATGGCATGAAGTTTAAACCGTGGTAGTAGCATGTGTTGGAACCTTATGCACAAGAGGTACAGATTCAGTGGTATCGTCTTCGTGTTCCCGACGACTACCTCCTTTCTGATGAATCGATTGTTTCGCTGTATTCATTACGATTGGTTGTGTTTTTTCGTCTACAAATATAAAAACAATAAAAAGAACGACAAATGCATATATTCAGCTACCGTCTGCTTGATGTTGCTTAAAAGATACCCAAGTTGACGGCATTCTGAGCCTCGTTACACTAGCTAAAAATGATACATAATTTTTTCAAAAACATTAACTTTCAATCAACCAAACGCATAAATCCGAGATGGCAAGTCGCCATACACCATACGATTTGAAGTAAAGAATAATATAAATATAAAAATATTTTCGGACGAAAATATCAACGGATGACCTGGTGAATGTTCAGCAGATAAAGTCGATTTTCGCATTTTCCTTCTTGCAGCGATTAAATCAATTTGTCGCTTCGTACGGGGTATTCGGATTCGCATGAAGCAACAAACGATCACCACTGAAATTCAAAACAGTAAGGAGTCTACAACATAAATCAAATAGAAACATTTTTGTGGAATACCATTATCGAGAAGAAAATGCCGCATTATTTCGATGTCAACGCATTATATCAGTTCAAGACTGCAGTATTTTCCTCTCGACAATAGTATTTCACAAAAATGTATCAACATTCTATTTAGATCAGCTATTAATAATGTTATCTCTCACCTCGATTAATCCATCTTCATCTAACATTTGGCTAGTCACAAAAACACAAAACTTGAATTATCGTTTCGGATACAATCAATGATCAAAAGTAAAAAAGAAGTATATACAAACAAATAAAAATATACCCATAATTAGTAATACTCCAGACACCAGAGCGACAAGCATCCAAAGTCGCAAACCAGGAGCAACATAACGGTCTAAAGCAGCCATACTTCCTTCATTATTGTTAATTCCATTAAGCGTCATCCTTGAAGTTTCCATACAATAAATTAAGCGGATTTTATTTTTAAATTTTAAAGATCAAATTAAATGAATAGATGCTTCTTACCCGAAGCAAACGCATTTAATTACATCAAAGAAAAAACCAATGATGTTGATGTTGACTTTAATATGTAAAACTTAAAACAACCAAGTTTATCACAATAACAAATAGTCATAATCGAGAATTCCTCCCAAGCTACCACAAGCACAGTTCCAAAGTGTCACAAATATTTAACACTTCAACTTTTTTCAAATCTGCTCGACTTACACAAAAATCACTCAAATAAAAACTACTGAAAACTATAAACTTCTTTGATCTTCCACCAACAATTCGTCAGATTGAACCGAAACATTTGCATTTTGGGCGTGAAAAGTTGACACATTAATAGAGCAGCGTTTGAAAGTTCAGTGGTATCTTGAAATTGCAATTTCCCTGTTGACTTTGTAGCGGTTATTTTGCCTGCACTTTTGACCTTTAACCTTTGCCTAATATTTTTACTTAAAATGGCAACCAGAAGTGGTAAGGTACAGAAGGTGATGGTTCAACCCATCAATTTGATTTTCCGATATTTGCAAAATCGATCACGCATACAAATATGGCTCTACGAGGATATCACTCACAGGATCGAAGGATATATCATTGGTAATTTATTTATTGATTGCCTTTCTTCTGAGGAATATTTGGATTTTCTGAATTCTTATTTTCCTTTTCTTTTTCTAAGATATTCAAAGGACATCGAATATTGCATTAATTTCTCCTTCGCATTTGTGATATATGTGACAGTCATGAGATTATTACCTATTTTTAAGTTAGATATAGTAGGGGGACCTGGAAATTTCTGTATCATTGTTATTATACTAGTTATTTAGGTGATAATTTCACATGCACATTGTACATACAGTATTATACTAAGTGTAGACTTCATTACAATAACAGTTGATCTTTAGAGTTCTACTTATGTTCTAGATATGTGTTTAACTGTATGTACAATCAAAGAGGATTATCTAATATTTAATATTTCCTTTTTCAAAAATTTGAGATTAAAATTGTTTTTTGTGTAAGAGCGAGAGAAACGTATAATTCTTACATATTTTTATTCAGGTTTTGATGAATATATGAACGTTGTGCTTGATGAAGCAGAAGAAGTAAATATGAAGACGAAAAATCGCAATAAGGTTGGTCGAATCATGCTGAAAGGTGATAATATCACATTGATTCAAAGCATTGGTTAAGTGATTTCGTTGTTGCTTTTGTAATTCATAATTTTTATTCCGTTTTATTGTTTGCTAAACTGCTTATATGTTATAAGAGAATTTTATTGTTGAATTCAAGATTTTTGAATTATTGTTGAGTAAACAAATTATGTTTTATTTTAAAATTAAAATTCAAAACGTAATGAATAATCAAAGTAGATTTTTTGGAATTTTTTTACAATTTGGAGGGGTTTTAAATTCTCGTCAAATAGAGTGGTTCACACGAATTGGAACTTATGAAAGTTGCTGTAATACAAATCATATTGAATTATGTTGACCATCAATGATAAAATTTAATGTAGTTTGAATTGAAAAACATTTTGCGATTCAGTTCTCGCTTATTGGAAAATTCTTATATCTACTGTAATGAATTAGATGCACAGCAGTGAAGCTATGTCGTAAGAAAATTGTAAGACCTTCATGGATCAATGTATTAGGCAACTCTAATGCATATTTGTAGTTTGATACGCAAAAATGAATACATGCCATGACATATTCATGAAGTGTATTCATTTTCTGAGAATACCTGGCCAGCTTTAGACTACTGATGAGGATGAATTCAGACGGTGTGACACTAACATTTTTGGGACTGGAATTCACTGTATGATGCATGATAGAATCTTTTCAAATTGTAGTTTTCAATTCTGTAGTTTTCAAAATAGATCCTCGAAATCAAAGTTCTTTGTTAATTTGAAAAGCAAAAAGGAATGAATAAGATACTCTGTATTTGAGGATAGCGCTCTATTATATCTCACTTTATTAATGACGGAACCAGAAATCAGATTTAAATCCCGATTTGTTGCAAAGTGTTTTTGCAAGCAGAATTCATTGTTATTCACATTTGAACCAAGTAAAGTAATTGCGTCCTTTTTTTTATTGATAAGTTAGTATCATCATAACTTTCTTATTATCATATACAAGAGTTGCTATTGAAGGATTTAACTTGACACAATTTAACTCTTTCTCAACGTCTTCATGAGGCATTTAAACTTCCTATTTCTTTTGTTTGTATTAATTGGTTGACTCAATCACCCAATGGAATTTAAATTCATTGTTCGAGTTTGTGAATCTTTCTACTGATAAGTTGATTCTATTCCAGATGTTACCTTTAATAATTATTATTACTGTTTCGACAGTTGCTGCAACACAACAGCAAAAAGGCTTACAGAGACGTGTTCAGTCATTCTTCGAAACTCCAGGACACACCAATAACTGGGCAATATTAGTTTGTACATCACGGTTTTGGTTTAATTACCGTCATGTTGCTAATGTTTTGTCATTATACCATTCAGTAAAAAGACTTGGAATTCCTGATAGGTTGGTGTTTTGTTACTTCCTTTTAAACTTTTAAACTCTTTTGCATGATATGTTCCCAATGATTAGTGATGATATAAAAATGCGAAAGGAATAGTTAAAAAGTTAACTGCTTCATCTTCATCACATATTAGTTTTTTTCCCACCTAGCGAAATCGTTAGCGAAAATTTTGTAGCTTATACTGTTTACTGAGAGTAAAGAATGAAGAGTTCTCTTTTATTCCTTTTTGCATCTTTTATATGGCATGTAATCGATGGGATTTCACTTTTAATGGAATTTCAATTTATGCCATTGTAGAGGAAAAATTAGAAGAGAAGAAGACAGCACTAAAGGTGAACGGTACAATAACTCAAGTTTAGAAATTTGGGTATATTTTTTTCTTCTTGAATTGAAAATTTGGGCACACATCTCTTTTGAAATATAACTTCAGAGTTTTCATTCCAGCAATATTATACTTATGTTAGCTGATGACATGCCATGCAACGCCAGGAATCCGAAACCTGGTTAGCATCTTTAATTTACTGATTCATTCATTTTGACTTTTAGTAGTTAGTCAATTCTTCGAGATATTAGATTGATGTTTTAAGGTACAGTATACAACAGTAAATATGAACGTATCAATCTGTATGGTGTTGAAGTTGAAGTGGACTACCGTGGGTATGAGGTACAAAATTCACTTTTCGTTTCAGTTTTTCATGTTGAGTAAAATCTATGAAGTATCTTAAAATTTAATCTGCTATTTCAGGTATCAGTTGAAAATTTCGTGCGTCTTATGACGGGAAGAGTCCATCCAGCTACACCACGCTCGAAACGTCTTCTTTCAGATCACCAAAGTAATGTCCTGATTTACCTTACTGGACATGGTGGTGATGGCTTCTTGAAATTCCAGGATTCTGAAGAACTGACCAATGTTGATTTGGCAGACGCCATCGAAACTATGTATCAAGGCAATAGGTCCACTTTTTGGAACACAATATTTTGGGGAAAATTTTCTCGATATATTGTTTAAAAAGTGTTGAGGACAAATGATATTGAGGAGGTTATAGTGCTAGCTTGGTGAGGAAAGGGTAATTGGTCAACATCAATATTATAGATATAATGAAATGCTTGTGATAGCAGACACGTGTCAAAGTGAATCGATGTATCAAAAAATATACAGCCCAAATGTACTTGCAACAAGCAGCTCTCTCGTGGGCGAGGATTCCCTTTCATATGATGTTGATCAGTAAGTTCGAATTTCACTCTTTATTGTAAATTGTATTTTCTTAGTTTTTCCTTTATCTAATTAGCAAGACCTGGAGAAATTCTTTTTTCAAATCAATCAGAGACAGTTTGTTCTTTAGCCGTTAATGTTTTAGATCTATTGGTGTATACATCATAGATCGATATACGCAATTCACGCTTGAATTTCTTGAAAATGAGGTCAAGTCGTTATTGACAAACAGATCTATGAGTGATTACTTTGATTCTTGTCCAAAGTCGAAATGTCTTTCAACAGTTGGTGTACGTACGGATTTATATCCGAAAGTATGTACTTTCTTATGGTTCATTACTTTAATAAATTCCAATACAAAAAATGTTCTGGTCGCTAAGCCAATGATGAGTACTGGACTAGTTTAGATTTAATTGAGACATGCATCTCGCACATATATAAAATTTTGTTGGTGTATTTTTATTTTTTATATTCTGTGAAGTTCGACTGATTCAAAAATATTATTTGGAAATAAGATATAGTTCAGGATCCGACGAAAGTTCGAGTAACTGACTTTTTTGGCTCATCAAGGATAATTCGTATAATCACCGAAAAAATTGAATTTGATGATGCATGGCTTGACGTACCCCCGTACTACGGGAAATCTGTAGACAGTGATGATATTTGACAGGAAAGTACTTTGTGAGTTGTTTGTGATTATCTGTAATTTCATTTGGAGCTGATCTCAACTTTACGAATTACGTTCGAAGTGCTTCTTATATATCTGTTTACGTTCATATGGACTTTTGCGTTACCTTGAAGCATTTGTAATTATGAAGGTAAACTAAAGTAAAAATTTCAAAGAAAAATATGAAGTGCCTAAAGTTCATCAAAAGTTTTATTGTGACGCATTAATCGCATGCATAGCTGGTAAAGTAGCATTGTTTAAGTAAATATTGGTTGAACATTTACTAATTTCTTTTCTACAATAATATCCATCTACACAATACTTTCCTTCCTTTTTGATCTGCTTTCTGATAGCGTTTTTGATGTTTCTACGGGATTTTCGATGAAATTTATTGACGATTCATAGAATTGTTTGATACAGAAAGGCATTATTTCATTGTCCCATCTATAAGTCCAGGAATCAATGGCCTGAAAAACTGATAAAGTTTTACTTAAATTAATATCAAAACGTTTACGAAGTTTAGCATCTACCTCAGAATGCGTTGTATGCGGATATTTTAACCAAACATTCCACATAACATTTGTTTTCTGTAATATATTTTTATATGAATTTAATAAAATTCTGGTATTACGAAAATCTAGCTGTCGGCGAAAGCCGAAAAATGTAATAAATTTGTATAAACAACCGAATGACCACTAGTCAACCACTAGTTTTATTTATTATATGTATAAATGTTTTGCTATCAGCCTTGTCCCTTTCGTATGTCTGGACGATTTACATATCCTTTGTTCATCCATTAAATGACTTGATTTCTTTGTTCAAATAGCAAATTCCACTACATCATGTGCCCACCAAGCACTGTCCAATAAGGGGGTATAGGGGTATATATATATATATATAACTCATTGCTTTTGGAGTCAGTCCAAGGTGCATTTCAATAGTCACATCCATCACTGAGCTCCGCGATTACTTACTGATCGTGGGTGAGAGTCAACCAATTCTTTATCAGATCCCATTCAAACTTAAAAACGATTATTTCAATCTCAATAATCAAAAAATCTTCGTCATTGTAATTGCCATATCGTATTACTAACTGCTTTTTTTGCTAACTTCTTTGGAGAATAAATCTTCGTAACAATCTTTGCTTGTGAAGTGAAAACTAATCAAAGTTTTTCACGACACTAGCGGCAGTATAGTGTCCAGTTTGTTTTTCTGAATGGATCAATTCATTCATATAATTATCCTCTTTGATTTTCAAAATCTATGAACTTGATTTTTGCGCTTTGTCTGTAATGCATGTACGAACCTGCAATATCAGTCGTCGAGTTGCAGGTTTGAAATCGCCCTCACAAAGATGTGTCCGTAATGCAACGATAAAATTATCACATTTGCCAGGTCTGATCTTCAGTAATGTGTTGCCATGACTCGTGATTAGTTCTGCAGCAGTCTGAAATTTTGCTTGTTTTCGTTATAAGTAAAAGTTCAGTATTTTTTAATGTACAATAATTGAATTCACTTTCTACAATTATCAAATAATGTAACATACCTCAATATCTCTTTCGTCCGGATCATCGTTAATTAGTTCTTCCAATGAAGTAAACATTGGGTCAACTAAGCATTCACTTACTGTTGCATCGATTTCTCGATACACAGGGTAAAAGTCTAATATCGCTCGAACAATATTTCTGCAATTAATTTACTTCTGCTTTCTGAGAAAATTGTTGACTAACTGATGAACAATTAATGTTAGAAAACTTAACTGAAAACGAGTTTATTCCCTTTCCTGATTTGATGCCTGAATCGAAAATCTAATAAAATATGTGTCAAGCAGCAGGAGAATAAACCAAGATCTGTCTCATGCATCTAAAAATAAACTTTTTTTTATTCCGAATGAGTTTTAGGGAAAGAGAAAAAATATTCAATAACGTCGTGCTTCTCTCTTAGCGATAATCAATTTTATATCTTGTTTTAATTTATAACATAAATTAATTGAAATCCAAATTTTTATGAGTGAAGGAATTACATGCTGGCGCTGCAAAATGATATGTGCAGCAATTCTTGTGAAATTTTGCTCCGATAGCCAACGCTGATGTAAATGATAAGCCAGTTTCTTGCATGGTGCTGAACTGACCAGTACACTGATTGTATTCACTGCAACAAATTCTCAACTAATTATTTTTTCAAATAAAATTATCTTCTATTTAATGTTATTTAAAATTTAAGAAATTATTAAAATGAAGTAAAATCAGTGATGTGTTTGGAAATTAGGAAATTTTTCAGTTGCTAGCATCAAGAGTAAGAACTTCCAATTATAACTTTTAACTTCAATTCTGGAAGTATAACTGTAAATATGATCTGCCTCTCTCTACTTTATCTAATACTCCAACAAACATGACTCCGATATTTTCCGGTCCGGAACTTGGGCCATATTACTCATATGTGAGATCATATATTGAAGAATAATTTGATATCTGGTCTACAAACATCTGACTTAAAAATTATAAGGAAAAATCATTCTAAAATATAATCATGAATATTTTTGTCTTCCGTTTTTAATGCCAAAGCGTTTATCTATATCTTGCAGGATAGATATTGACTGATAGAAAAAAATAATGATTTTAAATTATTCAAATTTATATGAAATAGATTATAATCAATAATAATCCTGAAATAGATAAGAAAGAATTACATGGAATAGATCCTTCTTTTGATAGAATACATAGGGAAGAGATAAGCTGACGCAGCTGTTCCTCATCCATTCGATCCAGAAAAACATTTCAAACTATATGGTTGATTCTGTTTTCCTTCAGTCTCTCATTTCTTTTCTTTTTCCTTCTCGTTGTTCACTTATCCTGTCTTATCACTTCTCTTTTTTGTAAAATGATTGAAATGTAAACAATGAGTGGGAATTTATCACATTTTAGCATCGATATAGCATATTGGCCCCAAATGATTTCATAAATGCCACAAAATAGTATTTATATTCACCTACTAGTTCGTTATTGATAAAAGCGTCTCAATACAACAAAATTTTAACGCTCAATTTTCTAAAAACTCATCCGTTTGTTAGAAGTTAACATTGTTCCTTTTTTTGAAGAAAGTAAAAAGTTTATACACTTTAATTGGGAAATACAATGAAAACGATTTTGAACAATAATGATGAAAATGTATGAATTTTTCAGATTAATGCAAAAGAAAAAAATTCAACTTATCAATGCTGCAAAAAAATGATTGAAAAAAAATGGATTTGTTCAATTAATTTGTTCAATTAATGTTACTTGTTATTTTAAATTAATAATTTTGAATTATAAATAAACATGCAGTTGAAAATCAAAAGAAAAAAATTACAGATAACAATGAAAAATTAATAGCTAAGAAAGGATTGCTTTTTGCAAAAATAATTTTTTATTTTATCTTCTGATTTGTTCCAAATTTTAATTATATTTATGATAGAAAATTTTGTGCTAATTTATGATTAATTATGTGCATTATTCTTAGCAGCATCTGTAAAAACTGTTGTAACACAGGAAGCCACATCTTTCATGTAACAGGAATAGTAAATAATCCTAATAGAATTCTTTATCAAAGAATAATGATAAATTGATAAGCATAAAGGCTAACTAATATGAAGAATGACGTTGATAAAAGTTGAAAACTTTTTTCATCTGAGATTAATGACTCAGATGGAAAAAGTCTTGATTGCACTTACAGAGTTTAACAACTGCTATGAAAAGAACGTTGTTTTTTAGTTTGTAAATAATTCATACAAGAAAGAAAATTGATGGCTTTTCTTGTTCGAATAGTAACGCACTTTGACAGTCTAATAAATTCTTTTTTTCTGAATTTTTAAAGCATTTTTAATAAAAGTTATTTGTTTCATAAATATTTGCAGTTTCAACAGTATGTTGCTAACGAAGAAATTGTTACATAATGAAATAAATAAAAATTCCAATGCGAAACAAAATTTTTTTAGCTTCACAAATTTGGCAACATTTAGTGCAGTAGCTGTGTGTGTAAAAGACCGTCGCTATCATTTGCTGTTCTATGAGAGCTACCAGAAATGAGATGTGTCAGGAAAATTGTCAATTTTCACTACAATTCGGGAATGTAGTTGGAAAGAAATCAGATTTTAACGCGAACAGATCGAGCAAAAAATAACCGACAGATACCAATCGTCAATTTAATATAATCGGAATTGGAGGTTTCATTGTTGTGATATTTCATGAAAGCAATGTCGATATTTCTCCCAGAGAAACTGGCAAAGAAGAGCTCAAAAGAAAGCTTTTAAAATAGATTTGACTTATTCTCATACATCTTTATTAGTTTTTCATTAGTTTAATTTCTAATTTAGTTAAATTTGAATTGCTCATCATAATTGTCAGCTAGGCTGAAATTCCTGAAATTATTTTTTACAAATGATTATTTTGCCAACAATAAGTAAGTTTGTGAATATGATAAAAGATAAATGTTAAAATTGCTGCATTCAAAAACATGAAAAATCTAAGAAAAGTTTATTAAAAAATATCGAAATGAATGAAGAGACTTTACAATGTCTGCCACTTTAATTTTATTGTATTTGAGGTAAATATCGAATTAAATTGAACAGAAAGAACAAAGATGACAGAGTATCGGAATTTAAAATTGAAATTAGTGGACATTTGCCGATATACTGTTCCGGAAGCGATGAACTGATAGCAAATATTGTTATTAAAATATGAATGCTCTGTGAAGAAACTTTTCCCACGTTAACAATGAAGAAATGAATGGATTTTGAGCGATAAGTAGAAAATGTCAAGTTTATAAGTTTCGAATTAATCGATTTCAGATTAAATCGAATTCTTTTTATCTGAGTGTTTTTACTAAGCCGATATTACTTGGTAATTTCATTCAATCAATGCTAATTTGACCTGATACTTAGTTCATATTTAAAATGTCCTGCTCATCTCTTCATGGTTCTAATTAAACTGAGTTCGAAAATTGAGTCGAAATACTTACGATAGCAGCTGAAAACAACAATAGTTACCGATTGTGCATTCATTACAATCTCATTTTTCGATCCTTCTGTTGACCCTTCAAATAACCAAACAATTGTTTGCAGTATTTGTTGACATTGAAAGTGGACAGAATTATATTTCAGCTAATGTTAGTACTGAAATTGAAATATTAGTTTTATCATTTCAATTTTCAAATTAACGGTTAATTACAAGTAAAATTGTAATGCGTAAAAAAAAAGGCAAATGATATAATTCTGTACTATTCCATGTGACAGTAATATTATAATTTGCTTGGGGAAAGTAAGCAAACAATCGAAGAAAAGTAAAAAATCAAAGGCAGTTATTAAAAGATAAATCGGAAATACTGGAATGTCTCTTCCAGCATCCTCCAAATTCCTATACTCATTTCCTTCCACAGTAAACCGTTTTCAAGCCTCTGATCTGATTCCGAGAAAAATGATTTCTTGTTCATAATGACATAAACTGCCAGATATTAATGTATCAATATGTACTTGTATTTATTCTATCTATATTCACATTTATTCTATTTATATTCACATAAAAGCAAAAGTTGAAGCCTCAGAACACATTTTCATGTTTGTATATGTAATTTTAGCAGATATTTTGATAATAAAGAAATATTTTTTCATATATTTTGATAACAATGAAATGAATTTCTGATAATAATGGAAGAAATAACAATATCAAAAACAGACTGAAATTTTTTATCCATAATATGATCTTTTACTTTTCAAAATCTTAAATGGCTCATTATCCTCATTTGGATTACTTAGTTATTTTTTTTCCGCCTTGTTAAAACTCTGATTGAAGAGTAAATCGATATTGCCATTCTTGGACAGAACCTTCCGTCTTAGAGCATTTTCCCATTTTTCATAGTTACAAGCAATCACATATTACCAAACTTCTCTTCAAAAAGATCATCCTATCATAAATTTGTGTCAGATC
>UPTC01000145.1:8927-62236 GCA_900537255.1 Acanthocheilonema viteae | reverse complement strand
ATTTGACCTTATTTCAAATGATGTATATTTGCTGTTACTTTGATTTGTTTGACTTTGATCATTAATTGTTCATTGCCATATGCATCGCAATACATTTATTTACATTTATTGATTTGTCATATATAAGGTGATCAAATGGAATATGCTCAGGATTTTTTATTTTGCTTGATATTGAGAGGATAAATAGGATATACTTGAAATTTGACATAATATTTGAGATAAAAGATGGTAATAAATATTCTGAAATCTCTTGTTGATTTGTTAATCCGTTTATGCGTGGTTGGTAGACCAAATATTCCAGTTTATTTTGCTTTGTTTCCCTTATAATTTCGAGGATTTTTTTGGATGTACGATTTGGGAGAATCTTTTATTCATAAATAATAAGGGCAATGTATTTAAAATGAGTTTCAGTGTTTTTTTGCTCTTTAGCTTAGCGTTGCTTTGTGTGATTTTTTTCCATTTGTTCTATTGCATTTAAAGATTTTTCTTAATTTTATTTAACTTTTAGGCCGATGTTATCTGAAAAAAAGAATAGTGCAGCTGTATGTGATGTAAGTTTAAATATCACGCACTGAGTTAATAAATTGTTGCAATATCATGAAGCTAAAGAAAAATCTTAAATAAAATCATCGAATTGAAATTTTCCATCACCATGCAAATGAAGATTTTATTGGCAATATAAGTTGCTGATTCAAACGTAGTTGAAGTCCGTAGTTATAGAAATTTTATCTAAAGTAAATTTATGAAGCGAGAATACAGTTCGAAAATTTCATATGTCCAATGGTGAAAATAGGAATAATAAGGGAGATTGAGCAAGCATTTCTGATATCCAAAATTTTCCTGGGAATAAACAAAACGTTGTCCGTAAATGATTTTAGCTTAGTGTATACAAAACAAATTTAATGAAACAAGCGGAAAAAATTGTGTTGGAAGAATTCCCGAAAAAGGTACTTGAATTCAATAACTTACTTGAGGTTAGTTTGTTTTTATTCTATTTGTTATATTTGCCTTTGAATCTGGGTTGAATTGACATGATAAGAAATTTACGAAATTTAAAAGTTTTTGTGAAGACATGTTTGCACACCAGTTAATCCTCGCAACTGTCGAACAGTTATTTTTTGTACATTATTTGGTTTTATTTGCCAAGCAGATTTTTTCACGTTAGATATTTTAATACTTGGTAACATTCTTTTAACTTATTTATTTATTTTGATTATTTTTTTCAGGACGAGCAGTTCTCTTATGAGCGACTGCCGGAGCTTTTACCAAATATTGACTTGGGGATTCCATATTCGGACCAACTAATCAAATATGCGGTAATTCTTGAATTTGAAGTTATTATTATTTCCTTGTATTGCTAAAAGTATCTTTCTGGATTTTGTTGGATCTATTAAAAATGGTATATTGCAGAATGACAGAAAATCTAATGAACATGAAAATGATGATGGGATTCTAAAAAAACGAAAAATTGATCATACGATTATCCGTCCGCTTCACGGTTACCTTTTATTCGTATTTGTGTATTTTATCAATGTTACAGTTTTTAGTTCAACCTTCGCTAGCGAATATCTGATATAATGAATGCGATTTCATATGGTAGCACTGTTTAAAATCAGAACAATAGGATTACCAGAATTGACTAATAATTTAGTACAGCTGGCTAGTGAGCAGCAGTCTCAAAGCGATTGCTCATCTTATTTAATAGTTCATGATCTTTGAATACGAATGATGTTGGTCGTCAAAACATTCCATTTGTTCAGATTAATCATTAAAAATCTGTGGTTTTAAAAATTAATAGTGAAGGGAGTTACCCATATCCAATGAATGCTATATGAATAATGTAGTAAGGGAATACACGTTTTTAGGCACTTCAGTCTATAGTTTTGTAAATGGGACCGTTAAATGTAACGAAAAACTTGCTGGTCTCACCGATATCACACGTCCTTTACTTCGTGATTCGGTTGAAGCGGTGAACAAGGTTTATTTTAAATTTTTCTCTTGTAGAAATAAGAAGTTTTATATATCCAACAATTAATCTTTTGTTATTCTATAGTCGTATGTTATTATAATCTAAAAATTTTTGTAAAATAGAAATCTTTTCAGGTAAAAATGTGGATCTTATTTTTGATTCCACGTATTGAAGATGGCAATAACTTTGGGGTGTCCATACAGGAAGAAGTTCTGAGTGAGGTCCTCTTTCTTAGAATTTTAATTTCTAAAATCCAAACATACATTTTTTATTTCATCATCGTCTACTGCGCTGTATAGTAAATTTCGAATTTGTGGTCAAATTCTAAGATTTAGGGTCCGTCGAAATATACATGAAACTTGAAACAGTTGAAATTCGAGATTTTCAGGTGCGTACTGTAGAGGGTGAAGCAGCATCATTTCTTGATCAGATGTCTCGATATTTCGTTAGTCGTGCTCGTTTGGTAACTAAAGTAGCCAAGTATCCACATGTTGTAAGTTATATGTGTTATTTGTTTCTGAAATCTCAAGATTTTACTTTATGATGGTTATATGTAAATCATGTAATTAGAATATTTCTACTATCGGTGTTTGCAGATTTTTTAATCTTATGTTGCCTAAGAAAAAAATCGACAAAATTCTTTTTAGGAAGATTACCGTCGTGCAATTCTGGATATGGATGAGAAGCAGTTTATTAATATCCGTCTTGTGCTGACCGAAATGCGCAATCATTTTGCTACCCTTCACGATATGATTACGAAAAATTTCGAGAAAATCAAAATGCCACGAAGTAATAATGCGGAACATATGTATTAATTAGTAAATTTTAAATTATGATTCATATGTTCTTATGACATTTGTATGGAAAGAGATCACTGAAGGCTTGTGTACAATGTGTATGAAGTAATGTCGGTCTTTATGTGCCCTTTTTTCCACTCTGGTGTTAAGGTGGACATAACCTGAAAAATAAGTATTCCTTGAGCGCGTAATTCGCTTTTTCAAATCCAAGCATATCTTTATCTTTGTGTTGCTTTATGTCTATTTAGATTAAATTAGATACAGCATAGAGGTTCTAGTCATATTCCTCACTTCGGATTTTCATAATTCACTGATAAATAGGTATGAGATTTTTTGTTGTAATTTTAGTGCTATGACAGAGTAGTTTGTAATTTCATTCTGATGGTCATCCAAAGTTACACTTTCCTTAAAAGATAGTTCAAATATTTTGAACTAGCTTTTTTTGCTTGAAATGAAAAACATTTTTGTTCTTTTGTGAAATGCAAAAATGAGAACAAAATGACTGCATTCGTCATTTTACTAAATTTTGAATGAATAAAAAGTTTCTTGATTGAAGTTAATATTATGTAACATTTACATATTGTCTTATTTAGAAGTGAATATTTTGGATTACTGCAAAATAAGTATAAATATCTTATGCCAATAAATAACATTTAATTGTTGCTCCATTATTGTGAGCATCATACTTCAAACGAATTTTATATTTTTGATTTAATAGTTTGACAAATTAAGACGATGGTATCAAAAAACATATTCATATTATGTCCAATATTCAATCTTATGAGATTTTATGGAGCTTAATAGCAATGCGTAATAATGACATTCTTATAAGCAGCGGAATGCAATTGAGGATGAGCGTTATTCGGAAGGCATAATGATAGAATTGCGTTGAGATAGATGGTAAATTAGATGGTGCATTATAAATCACCCACTCTCTGATTTGATCAATTCTCTTTTTTGACAACTCATTTTCTTCCCTCCATCATTTCATTCATTGTACATTTGCATCCACATCTGCCTTGGCTATGATATTTCATTGCTTAGGCAGATACTTTTATCTGAAAATTTTTCATTATTATCAGTAATTTGCGAAATAAAATTTTTTCTTCCAATTGTTTCACTTTCATTATTTAGTGATGATTATTTATAATTTCGATTATCATTGTTATTGCTATCATTAAAATATTAGTATGGGTACTATTATCACTAAGCGCATTGTTAAATTGACATTTAGAAATTCTGTTGTTCAAATTCCAACCAATTTATGATGCAAAAACCGGCAAGACACTGGAATAGCAAATGCAACTGATTAATATGAACAAAGAAATGAAAATAAGGAAGGAAGAAGGAAATATGAAAAAAAAGGAAATCTCTACGCATCAGTACTATTCGTTCTAACACTAATCGGTCTACTATAAATATCGGGTAGAAATTTTAGACTGTCAATGTTCGGCACTTGAAGTAAGTGCAACTCTTATCGTAAGATAGTATTCATTATCAATTTCTCTTAACGTTAATATCCTAATCATTGTCCCTCAAGAAAAATTTATTGTGAAAACGTTTCAAACATTCAACATTTCCAAGTAGAAGGTAATACATTAAAATATGTTGAAATTTGAAAAGAAAAATTGATAATGTCAAATCTATCTGCTTTAAATTCCATTCAGATTTCATTGAGATTTAATGTTTCGATAAATTGATTAAAAAGAAATTTTTGTTGCTTCACCAATTGTTACTTTTAAAAAATAAAATTTCACATTACAAATTCATTCAGACTGTTAAGAGCAAAAGTTTAGGGTTAGAAATAGATATATGAAAAGAATAGAAGATAAGCACGGGAAAGTGAAAGGGAAAGATATTAGAATATATTGCACGAAGTCAAAATAACAGGGTCGATGTTAGATTTTGTCCTTTATTTTAATACATTAAATTTTTTTTCAAAAAAAAATAAACGAAAACAAAGGGATGTGAGAATTTGCCATTGCTAAGAATTTGAAGTGCAATTCAAACGAAGTTGGTTTTCTTAATTCAGTGAGATCGAACAAATTTCTGAATAATTTAGTCACATTACGATTTAAATGATTGATTCGAATCGATTCACTCTTTCTCATTGATAGTGTTACAAATAGCGGAAGTTTTGTTTTTCTTTCCCTTGCCATAGTACAAGAAAAAAAAAACGAAATTACAACGATTATATTATTATTCTGATCAGCATCAGTATTTAAAAATTTTCAAATCAGCAGCACATGCACACGAAGATACAAACAGTATATATGATATGCATGCTGAATTGCATAAAATATGCTTATGAATGCCGTTTTACTGAAGGAAATCAATACATTTAAAATGTAATTTTGATTTAACTAATTTAAGGATTTTTTTCCTAACATTTTTTTCAAATTATTGCACTCGTTACTTCAATGCTTAAAATGTAAACAATCTGTTTTTTTAAGCTGAAAAAATTTGTTCCATTTGAAAAGAAGAAAAATAAAAATTAGCAATGACTACGATACCGTGAAAGCTTATTTAAATTACTCTTTTCAATTCGTTAACTGTTAAGCATTAAAGCAACGAGCCCAATAAGTCCTTTCTCAATACCATCCATCAGATTTTTCTATTTAACTGTAACCTATGTATAATATTACTTGTACTAATCTGGCGAATATTAACCTTGAAATCATTCATATACTTGGCCATCGTATATTTCATGTTTATGCTACCTTTTACAAAACCGTCATTTTGAAATTTCCATCTGTTAATAATAACAAAATTACTTTGCTTGCAATACATCAAAAGAATTCAATACAACTATTTGTTACGAAAAGCATGAATGAATGAGAAAAGCGTAATGATTGATTGATTGATTGATTGTTAAAGTTATTATTTCAGAATGTTTATTTAATAATTTAATAACAAAATATAGTGCATTTAGTCTCAACCGGTAGTTAAAAAGATTGAGAAATGAGTGGAACGCTCACACTGATGCAAAGGGTGAAACTTCATATTATCTCACAACACCTATCAATCGGCAGTCCGTTATTTCTTATAATTTGAGCCGCTTATTTGTCCAATTCATTAGTTCCCTAACAATTTCAACGCTTTTCAATCAAGCAGCATTGTTCGATATCAATATTTCAATTTTTAATCAATAAAAAAATTTAGCCATAGTAGTATGTAGATGTGTACACGCTCTATAACTCTCTATTTCATTTCTCATGTAGCATTTGACCTCATCATCAAGTACTTTGGATCGAAGTTTATTATAGTTTTAGTTTCATTTAGCTAGAAGTATTAGTGAGACATTTTATAATGCTGTTTCTTCTTCATCTACTATAAAACATGTGACTTCTGAATATGAAAAGGAATTTGGAATCTCTACGGCTTAATTGTTATCGTGCTAACAGAATGTGAGGAATAATTCTTCTGTTCGATAACTTTAAATCTAAGAGAAATGCAACAGGAACTATTACTATAGCAATTCATTGCTATTCAATTTCCCCGTAATACTTTAATTGTTAAAAATGGATTGTACTCGTTGCTGCATCTGAAAGTAATGGTAGTTAAAAGCATATGTAAGATCAAGAAAACAATCTTAGATATACTTTTAATTATCATTATCTTCAGGCAAATGAAGACAATAAGAAGCCACTGTTCTGATTATAGTAAAAATCGATTAATCCGATCGAATCTTCATTGTCTTCTTCAAACTAGATTGATTATTTTATAAAAGAAGACATTTGCTTTCAGAAATTAAAAAAGTTCACATGACTCTAAAGTATTTGAATTAAACATTTGTATTAATTAAATGTTTGTATTGAATTTAAAAAGACAGTACTTCTTCTACAAGAAAAGTCCTATAATTTTCAACAAATTCATCAAAAATGCCATTTGCCATCAGTGAATTCTAATTTCTTTTTAACATTTTGACAGAACTATAATTTCGAAAATTTCGGAAGATATTCATTCATCTTCTTCAAAATTGAATCTAATATTTAAATGAATCAATTTTTAATTAACTTTTGCTTTGCCGATAGATGCCTAATATTAGACATTTTGAATGATTGGAATTTTATAAAAAAAAAGCTGGTCATCTTATTAATTAATCCATACATCATAGCGGTTCGAATCCTTAGAGAGATAATTTAAAATAAACTAGACTAAGCTGAATTAGATTTAAACTGACAGATGTACGCAGATGGTAGGATTACAATAAAATTTCAATGATCTCATTAAAAATTTTATCATTAGTTTTTGAATCAAAATTCCAAATTTAGTGATAAAAATTTTAAAAAATGCTTTTAACGAAGAATTGTTAGCCGTGATCTCTAATGGAAAAGGAATTTTTGAGAATTAATGTTCCACATGAAATCACGCCGCAATAACAGGAATGTATAAATAGCCATCGATAATGGCTTCTTATCCAATATAATAAATCGAGCAAATATTTATCATACACACCTTCTAACAATATTTTCTTATATTAACTCCTTGCTAATCACTCTTTTTTGTTACATTTCAATCTTATAAAATATTAAAATTTCTTATACATTTTCTAAGAATCTTTTTATAATATTGTTTATGTGATCATTTAATAATATTTTTATAGATGAAAGATTTAATTAAATTCGAACATTAATTATTTTTGACTGACTGACCAAAATTTCGCCCTTCATTTTATCTTAACTAAAATTTCAATTGAAATGAGCGTAGATTTGATGGCATAGCGATTATATAAGCTGGAAATTGATATAAAACTAATCCATCACTGAATCATTAATAAATTTCAATGGATGATAAAAGCCACTCGTCTCACATTCTATTGTCTTATGACAATATTCGTTTCGACTGAGTAGAAGGCTTGTAAAAGTTAGAAGAAATTTTATGATTTTATGAGTTATAAAATATCTTTTAGAATTGCTTGGAAAATCCAAACAACATTTTGTTTTTCTCATTTTTCACTTATTTTTTGCATCTTCCAGTTGTAAGATTAAAAAAGGAAATGAGTGAAAAAGTAACTTACAGAGAGATATTTCGAATAAATCCGAATATATTCGAACAAATTTTATAATATAATTAAACTTTTAAATGATTTGAAATTTTGATTGGAATTTTTTTCTTTATTATTAGCTTTTTATCGTAATAAATGACGTTTATGACTAATAATTTATTATAGTATATTGGTAATTTGCCTTAATTAACTTCGTGCTTATTAGCTCTTGGAAGCGAAGTGCTTTATAGTTATTTTCATCTATTCTCTCCTTCTATGTTCTTTCATGATCCTTTTGTATTCTTTACAAAAAATGTTGGTGTCATTAATTAATCAATTTAGGACTTAACGTGAATTACTTATTTCTCAAGATGTGAAGTGCGTGTGTTTCTTAATGACTTTATGACCATTTATCATTGTTGTTGTTATTTCTGATCTTGAAGCATAATTCAGAAAGTTTAAATATAATCCAAGGTATTACTGCAAAAAGAATTCATTCTTAAATATTTATAATTAAATAGTTAATTGATTAATACACTTCATGTTACTCATTTTCTTATTATTTCACTGGAGGATTATTTGAATTTTTTTAAATAGCATACGACATTACTGACGTAACATTGTATCAATTCTTCACCATTTTTATTTTCTTTCAGCATCTCGTTAAATTCAAAAATTTTTTTTAAGCAACTAAAAATATCATTTGTGAATTGCACACTCATAGTCTAACTGATTTTCCTCTTTTATAATTCACTTTTTAAATGTATTTTAGAATTACAGACAACTTGAATATAAATAAGTTATATCGACTGTGTAAAATAAACTTCATTAAAGATCGAAAGAATATCCGAAAAATCCAACGCGAACAGGTGCTCAAAATAAGTGTTTTAAAATTTCAGGAAGTAGCAACTGCTCATGTTGAAAATCAAATTTAGGTTCAAGAGAAATCAAGCAATATTTTGAAGGTCTTACCACAATAAAATTTTTTTTTCTTCTTTAACAAATTTATACTGCTATAATTGTGTTGCTTCGCCAATTTTAAAAGATATGAAAGTTAAAGAGAAGTTGTAATCCCAAATTATTTTATGTCCTAATTGCAGATTCGAAATTTATCAATGATCAGAAATAATGATACATCAAAAAACATCCGATTTAAGAAGTATCCAAAAGCTGGCATGAAGAAGATAAGGTCTAGCCTATGATAAGCATTCGTAAATTGAACATCACTGTTCTTTTCTTTTTTCAAACTTTTTTGGATAGAAAAAAGTGAGACATGAGGGACATAGGGAACAGAATGATTCGTAGTTATAGAAGTTTACTTATTAAAAGTAATTTTTCTTTCTGTCATATTTACATTTAATTTTTAAGACATGAAATCCAAACATAACAATGTGTCTTTTCGTTTAACTTTTGAATATCAATGACCAATATTCTATTGATATTTCAGTCTGTTGGAAATGTTGAATTGCAGAATCATAGTGTTAAGCCTTTGAAAATGCAGATGCAATTACATATGCAAGCATGGGTGCATATGCATGGAGTTGCAATTGCGAAACTGAATTATTGAAATATTTTTAGTATTACATAAATTTCGGAATGCATCTACAATTGGATGCATTCAACTTGTTAGTGTGAAGTTTAGTTTGGCACAATATTGGATCATATGAGTAATATTGTGTCAAATAATTAAGCCAAATCAGTTAATCCTCAACAAATTTTTTCCTTTTGATTAAAATTGTTTATAAAAAAATATTTGAAAATAAAACTGGAGCAATGAAATTATCCTAAGAAAGAATGGTTAAAGGTTAATTGCCAAAACAATAAGCTTGTTTTCTTTTCAATCAGCATCAAAGATTACTGAGACAAAAATCTCCAGAGAGTACTAAATAAAGAATGTTGAAGTTCCACCATCCATTCTCCTTCATATTTCTCATCCACAAACCGTTACCTATCAGGTTCCCTCAATCAGAACACTCTTCTGCAACTTACTCATTCTCAGCGAAATCTTCAGAAAAGATCCTCTGGGATCTCTTCAAATCTTTCAGTTTCAACTGAAAGCTATCTTCCTCCTATGGGTCTCACATCACTAATCAATCAGTTTACTTTGAAATGGAATAGTTCGAAATTTTTCATCTTAATTAACAATTTATATATTCTTTTTGATTTTCATTTTTAGGTACAATCATATAATTAAAATGAACATAAGTTGTTTAAGAGAAACAAACATTCAACAGACTTTCAATAAGTGAATTTTTATAATTCATTTTTATCATTAAGAAAATATCACTGCCGATTTTTTATCTAATAATTTCAAATTATCTTAACTTGTCATTTTTCCTTAACATTTCTAAAAGTACAAATTTGCACTAATTCAATTTCCTGCAATCCAATATTACATTCTAAGCAAGCAATATATAATAAAATCTAGATATTAGTGTTTCATTTTATTAAAGCAATCTTTGTAAAATTAATCTAAATATTTAAGAAACTTTGAGCAGTGCGATATGAATTTATAGCATTCACCAAGTAAATACAATTTTTAATTATCGATTTTGTAGGTTCATCCACGTCAATCAAAAACGATCGGGAAAGTTTTTTATTGATTTGCTAAAAGTTTAATGAAAATGGTTTGGCGAAACGATAGTAATCGTGTTCGTCGTCGTCTTCCAAACATTCCATCTGAAGCGAAAAGTTCTCCAACTTTGGAAAGATTAAATTTGGGAGGTATGCTACCACCTATTTTATCAGTTGACCATGTTGAACGGCCGACACTATTGGAGATGGATGATGACAGAACGAAGCAATTATCCTTCTCAGAACGTTCACTGTTCTCTTGGAGTCCTACAATTCGATTAACATTTCCTATGTATTCCACTCAACGGCGCGAACTTTTTACCGAAGAGGGTATGAAAATTGTAAACAGTTATTAAAAAACAGTTTTAAAAATTTTCAAGAAATATTTGAAAAATACTTAAAAAGTTGATTATTACTTATTAAGTTAACCTATTATTTTGACTTTAGGTATTTTCAAAACATTTGTTTGCCATCAGAAACCTTTTACTGTAAAAGGCGAATTATTCAAAAAGGGGGTTAAAATAAATCTTCCATTAGCAAAAGTTAATTTTGATAAGGGTAATGTATATCTTTAAAATATTTAAATTAATCAAGTATAATAAAAAACCAAAAATATAGCGTTGATTTTGATCATGATGCAGTAAATTGTTAAAAATTTAAGGCGTAAAATGTTCCAAATCAAGAATTATAATAAACACAAACAAAAATTTTGTATAATAAATGAAATTTGTGCAATCAGAAAAGAAGGATTAACATTAAACTTTTACAAATTTTTTGACTTTTTATCAATTTTTTAAATTCTAATCAATCAGTGAAATTACTTTCCAGTGCTAATACTAAAGTAATATAAGATATCTATCAAAGGAACTATGTCGAAATGATAGTTTCAGTTGTGTACATCTTCAAAATATTTAAATTAATAATATGCCACTAAGAATAAAATATCAGTTACCTAACAAATGAATGATTAAATGATCGGTATTGTATAACTGAGATTGACATTTTATCATGCTGATAACCCATGCATGGTCAGGCCGAATAGCCGGAAGAAACTGATAACTTTTATTTTAACCCTTTTTTCTATTCTAGCTGATTTATTTTAATTCATAGTATTTTTTAAATATATTTAATTAACTTTTATTGTATATATTTATCTATTTATAAAATCAGTAACGAGCGAACAATTTAATCCATATTTTAATTGAAATTTCAATTTAAATTTTTTAGTGAAAGTTATTTTAAATCTTGATAAAAAATTTGATTTTACTCTTTGCATGAATTTACTTCATGCTATTTGCAAGCCTCAAACATAACAATAAATAGCGTTTAGCTTTATTTTTCTAAAACTTAGATAAATTCATCAATACTATCTAACAATGGTTGAATGAAATTTCTGATTCCTTTTAAGCTCACTTTATGATTCAATCTAAACAACAAAGAAGAATTATGAAGTGTAGAAACGAGAAACTTTATTTTTATTTTAGACTAGAAAATGGAGAGAAGGGGAGAGAGGGAGGGAGAAAGTGAAGGAATTGTGATAGTTTGAGATGAAATTAGAGCAGCAATTATGAATTATAAAATGATTCTGGAAAGCCAATTGTTAGATTGTTGATTATATATCAATAAGTCTGAATTGTGTTGCAAAAGTTATTCATTTATCATATAATAACATGAAATTAAATCATCCAACTTTCATTCATTTCTATTTTTTTTGAGAAAAAAATTGATGCATTTCAGCAAAATTTTCTTGATTTCAAAATTGAATGTATTAAAAATAGGATTCATAAAGACTTCTGATTCCAATCTTATCCAAATTTTCAATGCATAATTCTAATGGATCAAGGATTTAAGATTTCAAATTAACGTATCACAAAATCCACTGCTTTCCATCCACAAAGAAAAAGAAATTAGTAATTTTAATTAAATGAAAGTTTGATAGATAAAATATTGTCGAAAAGAAATATCCTCAAAATTACATTTCAAAAGCAATAAAAAGACTCTTTCATTGAGGTGAACTAATTTAGTGATTGTCATAATTTTAAATAAATTTAAACTGAAAAAATTTTCATAAAATACTTGAAATAATGGCAAAACAAATAAAGATAGAGCAATTTTGTATGTGAAATAAAATGACTACATAATATTTTTTTCTTATTTTCTATACAAAAACTGTCAGGTCACAAGAATACGGTCAACATTTGTTCACCGATCAAAACATCTGCTCGAAGACGAACGGATTATTTTCAAATGGTGAGCTTTGTTTTTTTTCTTTTTAATATGTGCACGATGAAATAATGATATCAGTAAAAGATTGAAAAAAATTAATCTTTAAATAAGTATATTTGGATGAAAATTTACTAAATTTAATTTTTTTCCTCGAGAATTCTCAAAACATACCTAAGTTATTTTTAATATTTTAGAAAAAAAAGAATTTCATTCAGCTCAAATGCTGCTAATCTTAAAAATTAGTTTATAAAATCCAAAAATTGAAGAAAAAATCATTTCATCAAAAGAATGAATTGTTTTTAATAAAAAAATTGGTAATTTGAAAGGACAAATTTTGAGGATTAAAAAAAGAAATTGACAAACAAATCAAATGAAAGATTTTTTTTTTTTGGTAGATAATAATAAAATGAACGAAAAAAACTTAAATCCAAGAAACAATGATAGGAATTTTTTTCACAACAGCATATTTCCTTCATCTGACATTGCATTGATAATATTCTGATTACCTAAGATGGACAAATGATTACTGATAAGTTACATTTGAATGAAGAAAATTTTTCTGATGCAAATGCATCATTTTCTCTAGAATCCTTAAATTATGATATTACGAATTTTTGACATCATACCTGAATAGCTCTGTTTCAAAAAATATTTAATATTTAATACTTTATGAAATATTTATTTCATTTTCATACCTGAATAGCTCTGTTTCAAAAAATATTTAATATTTAATACTTTATGAAATATTTATTTCATCTTATCATAACTATCGCAATTATGATAAGAGAATAACTAATAAAATCAGTTATTGTTTTCGATTATAAATGTACTCAAATATGCACATATTTGAAAAACATTGATACAATTAACTTTTAGTTTTTCATTATGAAAAGTAGTCTTCGTAACTGTAATACTAAAATTTGCATATAATATAGCAATAGTTATTAGAAGCATAATATAGTGATATGAAGGGTAGTAAGATACTCTAGGTATGGTAAATTTTTTGGTTTTTATCTGTATCACATAGCCAAGCACTATTTTTTCCTTTTTTGCTCAATCTATCTTTTTCATTGCTAATCAGTCGGTACATTAATTGTTATCGTTGTATCTTCCGTTTACGCTTTTTTTAATTTATACGTTAATCTTTTTTTTCAAAATTTAATACTTTTCGCCGTTAAATATCAATTTTAATTGGTATTTAATAATTTGATTCAAATTTGGATAAGTAAGTCAATTATCATCAATGCTCTTTCCATCATGTAAAGTAAAAATGTTTCCATCAAATCTATTCATTTCACTATGCTAAATGATTTAAACAGATGAATGAATTGCATAATATTGACGAACAAATCTATAAACCTTTCTCAGTCGTGTATTTCCTTCTTTCTTTTTTCTCTATCAAATAATTTGAAAATTTTTTTTGCAACGATTTTAAAAAGTAAACATTTTCAATCAATACGATAGCTTGACTATTTTGTTGTAAGTTTCGATTTATTAAAAAAACAAAAATTTTTTGTTTTTTTAATGATAATTGTAAGAGGGAAGAACGAATCAAACCTATTTCAGTTTTTTATAATTGTTAGGCAAATTATAAAACTAAAATACTTACGAGTGCCTCAATCACAACAAACATGCTAACATAGTTTATTAATTTTACTCAACGGGTAATTTTCCACTGAAGAAGGATAATGGCAGTGCTAGGAAGTTTAATTGGTTACCAAAACGCAATTATATTATCTTCAATGGGTTCTCTCATTGTTTTTTTCAAATAAAATTTATTTTATTACTTGTTTTAAATTCCTTCTCTTTCGATCATGATTTTTTTTGGTTTCAGTTAAAAAAATATACAAATGATAATTTTTATACTATCAATAAATCCTTCAAAAAACTTCTGCACACTTTCATTTTTGATGTTTAACAGTTTTGATGAATTGGTGTATTTTTTTTATTATTTAAAAAAGCAAATTACAGCTTAAGTTGATTTAATGTTGGATGTAATTGATAGAGATAAAGCCATACTAAATCAATCAATAGAAGAAAAATGTTACGAGTTGATTGAAATTTTAGCTCCAACTATGCTAAACTATCTTTGGTTTTCTTAAAAATCAATAATAATACGATTCTTTTCCAAGCATACGGTAAATAAGACGAAAAGACCAATTTCAAATCTATCTTCAATCATCTTTCATAATAGTGGTCAAGAAAATTCACAATATTTAAGCATTTATGAAATTTAGAAATTAAGGAAGTGCCAGATTTGAGAAGACACTTTAATGAGTACTCAATTTATAAATCTTCAGATTATTAAAAAACAGATTTCTTTTAATTTCATGTTTTCTGATGATGAAACGAAATACAATTCATTCATCAATTTTCAAAATATGCTCAACTGGAAACTTGTATTGAAGTTTATATTAGCATCTTTAATTTAAATTTCAGCATTCTAATGAAATTGCAAAAAAGGACGAAGAAAAATGAATTAACTTACTTCTTTGTAATTTCAAGAAAATGTAGATTATTTTTACTTACTCTTTGTTTTACATTTGTAAGCTTAAAGAAAATAGCTTCATTAATCTTTTCTTCCATCAATGGTGACGCCATTAATAAAACTCTTTCTTTTAAACTTTCAATTACTTTTATTATTCAAAAAAAATTTTTTTTAAATTTTAAGACAAATTTTTGCAGACAAAATTTAGTTATCCATAAAGTGGTATATTTTTTTGTACCATCTTGAATTATATGATCTTTTTTCTCCGAATCAGATGGTGCTAGCGCTAATATCAAATTTAGTTTATATCTCAGTGATTTATAATTGATACTGTCTGTCTCGATATGTCTGAATAGTACACAATATGCGATGGATTATGTTTAATTCATCCATATGCAACCATTTTTCCTTCCTTGCACTTCGAAATTCACTCCTTAATCGAGTTATTTCTTTATTTTTTTTTAGAAGTGTTCACTTAATTTTTGTTCTGCTTTTATTCGTTCATAGTATAAAAGTTAATTGAATTTTGAAACAAATTTTACGAGAACATTTAACATATAAACTTAAGCAAATATCAAATATAAATTTAATTTGATGTTCACATCTTTTTTAAATCAATTTTTGAAATTCACAAGCAGTAAAGTTGGAGATATACGAAAAATTGATCTAAAAACTGGTAAAATCCATAGGTAAACTCAAGCTGCAACGAATGCTTAAAATTCATTTTCTTAAAATTTTAAATTGGATAGATTAACCGCTTCAGTTGCGCATGCAGAATTTGAGAATTGAAAAAATATTTGTATTATATTTAAAAATCAAACTTTATCTTACAAAATGTTGGACCTGAAATCTAAATGTAGACATTTCTAAATGTATTGCTAACAGTAATTATCAATTAGAGATAACTGGTCAGTTTTATCTTAATATTCGAATACATCTTTCTTTCTCTAAAGAATATAATCAAAGTGCTATCGATGATAATCGAAAAATGATAATAATAGCAATTTACAAATTGTTAAGTATTTTATTAAATTAATTTTCTTAGGCCAAAAGTTTATCCGTAATTCTAATTATTAACTTCTATAATAATAATTAAAAGAATTGTTGCCATAAGCAATAGTTCTTTTAATTTTTAACAGCCAAAATCACTGAAATAAATTCATCTCAAAGGACATAAAGTAAGAAATTTCCCATAAAAAGCATATTTTTTGAAATGAAGAAAGAATAATTTCACAATGAAAATTCCCTTTCACCAACTTCTACCTTTTATATTATTCATAAATCATTTCATTTTAAGAATTTCGAAAAAAGAGAAAAAATGTTATTATATTGAGTGCATACACTATGCATTTTCACATTTTTGTCTGTTTTATCATTAAAAAATTTCGGAAAATTTATTTCAAAAAATCACTTTTTTTAAATTAATTAATAATTTGGAATTGTTTAAATTGCAGTATTGCTATGTGATTTTTTATGAAAAAAAGAAAAAGAAGAGGAGGATTATAAGCTATTATTCAAAATTTTATATATCGGTTTTTCTTCCTCTCTCTCTCCAGAGAAAGAGAGAGTATATAAAATCATTAGGTTAGAAAAAACAGATATAATAAGATAAAATTGGATAGGATAGAAGAGGAAAAGGAATTTTTGAAGAATTCCTTCAAAGAAGTGAACTTGTTTTTCCACTCATTTCTACTTGTAGTAATACTCAAATTCAAACAATTATTTAACGAGTAATATTCAAACAATAAAAAGAATTGCTGTTGAAAAAGTGTACTTAAATAATGAAAAGAATTACTTAGAAGGTATCAATCAAATAATTTCCACTGCATTACATTAATAAGGAGGAATTGAAATTATTGTACTTTATTTCAAATACAGCATTTTCGTTGTGTATTTCAAAATGATTTTATAACTACATTATTTTTTATGCTGCATTTTAGTTAATGTTCTAATCTGCTAACTTTTTTTTCATATCACTTCTATCTAATTAATGATTTGAATTTTTAAATTGCACTACTATTGATCTTATAATGAAACTGAAATTAGTGAATAAGTCATGTGGCAGTTGCATAAATGTTTGAAAAATGATTTACATATTAAGATTAGGAATTGTAACCGAAGAAGATAAAATGATAATTGAATTTATAAGTAATGCGTAATATCACATTGCTCTCTCTTTCACAGATGACATTTTTATATGCTATAATGCTGATCTCGTTCATTTTATTATCCTTTGCATATTCAGTTTTTTTTATAAATAATTAAATTTATATGGCAGAGAGAAATCAGTGATAATTTATTAGCATCCTCTTATAAATTACTCTCAAAAATCTATATTTTTTGCTAATTTTAAGTGTTCAATTCAAGAATTTTTCTCTTCTTCCCTTCCATATTTTTTTGAGCCTGTTTTTGAATTTAATTCCACTGACATTCAATTATTGTTAAATTCTTACACTTATTTGCTTAAATATATATTTTGGTTTTATTTTCACACTTATATGATAAAATAAATTTTGATGTAATTAAGTAATATATTTTTATTACTTAACAGTAAGCAACGCGAGTTAACTTCTCATTTAAATAATTCAATTGGTTTTCATCCAACACATATTTTCGCCTTTTATAGCAAAAATGAAGAATTGATTGCATAATAAATAAAATGCATTTGAATTTATCAAATATTCTATTTGGTCGAAATGAATTTAAAAACTTTATTCTTCGTAGAATGGGTAAATTTGATAACTTTTTGTTGAACATTTGCGTCTATTATTCAAATGCGTTTTTAATTTGAAAATCTTTTTGCAAACAAATTTCGAAAATATGCCATTTGTTGGAGTGTTGCAATACACGGAATTATTAAACAAAAAAAAATTTATCTTTATTCATATTAAATTTAACGCATTTATCGTTAATTTGAGCATTCCTCAGCCTGTAAAACACACAACAATGTCATTTATGCTCCTATGAACTTCTTGGAAATATATTTCACTCTGTTGTTTATCATTTTATAAATTAATTTTTTAGCACATATTTAAATTTGCTAAATTTTAAATGTTAGCAATTTTGCGCAATTTAAAAGCAATTATACGAATATTTTATCTACAGTTTCTCATTCTCAACTGATTGGGTATAACTGCTATCAATAAACAATCAATAGAAGCATTATTAGCATTGTATGTATACTTCCAATTCTTCATCAGAATATCCATGAGGAAGCGGAAATGAGCTCTGTATGTTCATATTATGTACAGCATGAAATAATTAACAATTTTCAAAAATTTATTTGTCCCATAAAATAAGAGTACACATTCCCCCTTTTTTCATTTCTTTTCAACTTATCATCACTATTGATAATTTCTCGTCTTTTCATATTTTCCATCAAAAAATAGCATTGTATAAAGGGCAGCCTTTTGCACATTTTCAAATTTTTTTAAAAAATGATTTATAAGCAAAAAAAGAAAAATAAGTTATGTCACAATTCAGCCTGATAGCATTTATCTGTCCAATGCTATTATAATTCTTTTTGAGGAAAAATTTCTATCCTTTTTACTAATAGTTTCTCATTTATCGATGCTGTTCTCATCATTGCTGTCACTAACTACCATTATTACTGATTAGCATTACTAATAATATTATCTATACTTATTATCAATATCACACCTGACAAAGTAATACGAATCTTTAAATGTTTTAATAATAATCGATTGGTCAGAGTTGATTTAAATCTTTAAACACTACGGTAATCAACATTTGGTATTAGTTTGAAATTTAAATTTAAAAAGAAAAAAATTTGACATGGCTTGCATTTCAAACATATTGTAATTGCTTATCATTTGGATATGATAATTGAATTCAATTAGAAATAGCTCCCAATTTGATGCCATTTCTAGTTTTTGAAATTCGAGTCATCTTTTTCAGAGTGTATCGAAAAAGGAAAAAAAACTTTTATTTTGAATTCTGTCTTGTTACTTTGATTTCATTGAAAGTTTGATGTTTTTTTTTAAACTTGTTGAATTTTTGAAGAAATCAATTTATTTTCTTTCATAATTTCACCGATTAAAAAAGAGGAAGAAAGAAGGAAGGAATTGCTGGGATATATCAAAGGAAAATAAAAATTTTCAAGTTAATTTCATACTTCTCTTTCGAAATTGCAATTTCATTTAAAGTCTAAGCTTGTGCAAGTAGATATGCAAAAAGAGAGTGACAGGATAGAGTAAAAAGCAAAAAAGTTAAATCTTGTAGTTTTGTTCCTTTTTTAATACTTAATTTCAATTAGGATAGTTCCTGCACAATTACCAAACTTGTCAAATGAGAGAAATTTCACTTTTCATTCAAATATAATTTGTCATAACTGCTAAATTGAAATGTAATTATTCCCAGAAATAAGTTTGACGGCGATGAAGGTTATTGAACCGTGGTAAAAAAAACCAATTATTTCATGCGTCACTAATTTTCTACATGTAAAAGCGCTGAAAAGTATTTTGAAAGAAAGAAAAGAAAAATTCACCGTGTAATATCGAGTGCATTTGCGTGTTTTAATTGCGAAAATAAGATTACATTATTTTTTGGATGTATACATAATACTAAAAGATGGCAATATCAATTTGTTTACTTGAAATAATAAATTTATTATTGCACATTTTTTAAATGAATTAAGCATAATAAATTTGATAACTTTGAAATAACTATCCCAATAATTTTCATTGTTCGGACTTGTAAAAAGCAGCAGAATTATCTTCTTTTTAAACTGCTATTGATGATAGTAAAATATCGTCTGCTAACTATAACTATCCCAATAATTTTCATTGTTCGGATTTGTAATTTTTAGGCTGCATAAAGCATGTATATTGCTTTTTTTAATCAAGAAGAAAAAAACTTCACTGAATTTATTTTTACATATCGAAAAAGTAATTCTGTTTAGGGTAGGTTTGAATGATGTTATAACTGGCTATACTAATTAGAGTTTCTAACATTTTTCTCATTTTTTTCTGTTTCTTTTCCATCTTTTGTCATTACTCATAAGTAAAATATTCCTTCTATCTTTTCCAAAAAAAAATCAAATTTTAAGGAAAGTCATAATTAGAAAAGCAAAAAATCACCATAATTTTCCAAAATGAAATCGAAATTTAATTTAAGATTTATTTCAACATAAAGCTGAGTTTGGTATCTCAACATTTTTAACCTAAAAATATGGCATAAATAAAAAAAATTTGTTCGTTGAATGCACTTTTAGAATTCATAAAATAAAATTTAAATTTATAGTGGCTGAAATGAAATTTTAATTTAATTTTGAATATTCCGAAAGTTTTAAGTTGCAGTGATTACATATTACATATAAAAATTTTAACACTCAGATCGAAAGAATAAATCGGGTAAGATCTGTTGAAATTTCTTCGAAATTTCTTGAAAATATCAAATTTATCATCCATACTGAGTTATGACAAATTTCGGTTCATTCATTATAAAAACGTTTACTAAAACAATAAAATGTAATTGTAGAGAAAATCACGATAATGCTTTATTTTTATTTAATGAATACGCTTGAATTAGTTCAAATTGTGCTTAGAAATGATATTTTTTAGAATTTGTTTGCAAGTCGAAGATCAAATGATGATTCACTGAGGTAAAATGATCATTTTTACTTATTTTGATTTACATGCAATTTTTAACTTCTAAAATTATTTAAAAAAATGAAAACCATCAATTTCTTGTTGATCAAATGTTAATGTTTAAAAAGATAATAGTTCTTATTAGATGAATGAGAAGTGAATAAACTGGTCATTATTAGAGACAGAATAAAATAGTAAGTAAACAGTAGTACACATTTGAGATGATAAAAATTGTATTTTTAAAAAGATCATTCATTTCAATAGAAATCTCAAATTTCGATATTTCAGACAGCATTTGTCAATGTCATTCGATTCAAGTTACTTATCAAATAGCTCTGTTCAAAGTTCTTCACATGGATTGTTGACAAAGCCTCGATCAGTGACTGCTTTGCAGAAAGTACCACAGAAAATGAATCCATTTAAGTTCCCCGATGTGTTTGATGATCAAAAGGTTTGCTCTCTACCCTTTTCCTCCATGGCATTCAAAAAATATGATCATCGCCATCATCATCGTTATCATTATATCATCATCACTATCACCATTATCATTATATCTTGCTCAGCATGTGTTAAAGTTTTAGTCTGGTATTTTTATTATTATAGAAAAGCAAAGATCATCCTTTAATAACAGGCAGTTTATCATTGCAAAACAAAGGAAGCAGGCAGAATGGCAAAAAAGTGAGTTTCTTTAATGAAATGTAAAAGCGGAACTGTGAAGATAAACTGATTCATATTAGTCAAAATCTTGATTCAATCCAGCTGAACTGTATTAATTCAGTTTAATGTTTACTGAAAATTTAGGCTGCATTGACGAGGAGAATGTTGTTGAGAAGAAAGTTTCAATTGGAAGAAACAACGATTTTAAATAGGAAAAATTATTTTTAACAGAAAACTAAAGCATGAAAATTTGATCAAGAATTTTAATTTTTTCGAAAAAAAATTCAAAAGTGTAATAAATTTTAATTTACAACTAAAAGTTTTTTTTCAAAATATTATTAACTTTTAAGGCCTCTTTTTCAAAATCTCATACAGGGTTAATAAAATTTAATTAAAAAAGTTTACTTGTCCGAATATGTAAAATAGAATTTAAATCAAGTTTATGAAATCAGAGTTGGTAAAAATGTGGAATTTTTCACTTCATTACTATTTCAACATTTTTTCTTATTTTTCTCTCAATAAATGCCAAATTTCCACCTGTTGAACTTGATGTTAACAATAAATTTGATTATTCTCAATAACCTCTAAAACAGATTTCTCGAAGGCCACATTCAACTGATATTGTCAAATCACTACAAGCAGTCAGTAGTGGCAGTAACAGTAAAAAAAGTGATCGCATGACACCAACAATGCAACGTCCCTCAACTGTTTCAACAATTAAGTCACCTTTTATAACACCTAATTCACAGGTAACTTATATTTAATAATTTCCAAAATAGTTATAAGGAATCGTTTTCACAGTGCAAAAAATGAATATTTCAACTGATAGGTAATACTTTCCAAATTCCAATCAGGAAGAGTTGCTGTGGAAAATTTCATCAATCACAGTATTATCATGAGAACTGTGTATGATAACTAGATTGAAATTAGCGGTTAAATCCTTCTAGATTGAAATTAGCAGTTACGAAGAATAGACTACTTTTGGTTATAAGGTCAATTATTTGATTTCCATAATTTTCGAATTAGATTTGAAGTTAATAAAATTTGACTCGAATTTAGAAGTTGAATTTATGAATGTTTGTAATTTAGCTTAGCTGATAAGCCGCTTGTTTCAGTCAATTATATTATTTTGTATGGAAAACGCACGATCAGATATAGCATTAAGAATCGTCCAACGAATGGCACACAAGCGTGATGATTTTGCGCAATTTTATGCAAATTTAAGTAGTGAACAGTCTAATGAGTTGGTTATGGCTCTAAAAAAATTTCTTAACGATATCGTCCAAAATATTACTAATTTAGAAAAGGTATCATCAATATATCATTATTAAGCTTAGATAACAGTAGAAGCATAAATATAAACATGAGATATGGAAATTGATATCATTTTGAAATACTTTTTGGATGAAAATTTTAAAAGTTTTCAGCATAACTTGATATTATAGCCAATCCATTCTTACTTTAATTTCTGTTCCATTTCAGATCAGACAAATATCCAATAAATATGGCACTGAGCAGGCGCATAAGCGCAGTTGGGGTTTCAAAGCTGATTTCTTTGCTGTTTTAGCTGATGCGCTTGCAACCGAATGTGTTTTTCTGGATGGTGCTACTCATCAGGTGAATAAAATACTTTCTTGAATACTTTGCAAAATTAATCCACAAATGAACAAACAGTATTTTGTTTCAATTAATAGCTAATAAAAAAAATTTTTTCAAAATCCTTTTGTTTTGTTTTTTTAGCCAACGGAAACAATCGAAGCTTGGGCGTCGTTAGTTGAAATAATGTTTACAAATGTACGTGATGGCTATTATATGGAGGTTTGTGTTGTTTATTTTTAAAATTCTAAATTGCAAGCGCAAATATACTGACAACTGTTAAGTTTTTTTTTTCAATATAAAAACTATTCCATTATCAATTATTTTTTGATAGCTGATAGTGATACGGTTTATGATTAGGTTTTTATTATTACAAAAAAAATCCTCATAACAAATGTGAGTGAAATGTTATTAATGCGGGATGTTTCTTCTTTTAAATCAATCATTTTATTATATGAGAAATTATTACATAAATTATTTGAAATAACAAATGCTTTTTTTCAGACTCGAATGCTACGCCACAATTGGCACAATTTTCATAGTCAATCAAATCTAAGTAGTCAATCGGATCAAAGTCTCGATGGTGATTCACTCCAATCGCTACCTTCACTAAATCATATGTTCACAACAGCATAAAGTTTTCAAATTTAAACTTCACTTTTCCTATTTGTGAATAGAAGTACTGATCACCACAATATCATTAATTTCTCCAATCTATTCATCTATTCGATTTATACTCATCAAATCGTAACCTTAATTAGAAAAATAGTTGCCTACAATTTCTGTCGTTGAGCAACAAAAGAGGGATTGTCACAAAATAAAATTTTCAATTCGATTTTTCAACTTTCGTTTCTTACCTTAATTTGAGATTCATAGCTCCGCACAACTGAATCCCAAAAAATTGAAAAAATATATTTTTGTTATAAATTGATCTAGAATTATCTGTTCATTGCAACATAAAGTTTCTTAAAATTGCCTTCACCACTTTAGATCGCAATGATTGCCCCGTAAAAGTTCAAAGAGGCCGCAAAGCGTGCGAAATTATAAGTGAAAAAAGCCTTCAAAAAAATCAGAGCTAAATCACATATTTCCATCTGATCTGATTCATTTGTTTAACATTTAAAAGCACAGGAAAAGTACAAAAGATAAAAACGAACATATTGTGTTTTGACATCAACTAAGACTTTTAAATCTTCCAAAGTCAAATTTTAATATGAAAAGGAATTTTAGCCAAGTTTGTTTGTTTCACTGTTTCATGTTACATTTGTACAATGTCATTTTTTTGTCATTTAAATCATAACATTTCTTGCTCTTTTTGAGCAAAATTAATGGATTTAATCTAAAAATATAAATCAATAAAGCTTGAAAGTTTGCGCTTGCGACAATAAATTTTTTCATTGCTTTTAGTATTACTGACGCTTGCTGAAGATAATCATGATTAATAGTTTATCGGTCCTCAGTCTTGAAAAATTTATTATCTTTAATGCTTCAACCTACCAACAATTTATATGCTAAAACATTTAACACTATCTATGTTGTATGTGTTAAAACGCCACTCAAATGATGATTTAAATTAGATATTTCAGATAAGTGATTCTTTTAGTAAAAGCTGAAGTAACAATTATAGCTAAAGTAACTAATATTGCAGAGATGTATATTTATCCTAAAAAACTGCTCAGTGAATTCCAAAATGTAATCATCAAACCAATTTACCAATTCAAAGCCGGATCGATTCCTAATCCTAATATCCGAGAATTTAGAAAATAGGAAGACGTTGTAGTACCAGTAGACTAAAATTATACATATCTTTCAATAATCACTTCATTTGGGTGCCAATTCCAGCACATACGAAACTAACAAGCCAATTGGAACAAACTGAATTAAGCTGAATTAAAACTTCAAAAAGAAATTAAAATTAAAGAATACTGCAAAAAAGTGTTATATCATTTTCCCGAAAATTTCCGTATCATCATTTTACTACAGAAAACTTTATTACGTGACATATAAATTTAGAAGTTGAAAAAATGGAAACAACAACTTTACACAGAAAAACATTTTGGAGTATATAGAAAGTTGCTAAAACGAGTAAATAGCACTTCACGACTTGAGACTTCAACTTAAAGCTTCTGGTGATTCATAGCCTGAGCAATATGTTCTTCCATTCCAAATCAATATAAAACAGATTCTATTTGTCGCCTGTCTAACTTAAGAATTACTGCAGAAATTTATATTCAAAGGAAATATCCATAAATTAATGAAAAAATCATACTTTTTGGAAACATACAAAACTATATCTAATTGTTTCTCTTCACTCCCACGATTGTAAATTCCAAACCAAACATTATTTTTTAATTTTGGAATCGTATTCTTTGAGAAATGATTCCGCTGCACGACGCACATCATCAGATAATGGTTCACCGGAGCTCAAAGCGTACTCGGTTAACACACGACTTAAATACAAATACTGAATTTCGGTTTGTATACATTGTGCCCGTTTCTTTCTGAGATCTCTTACAAGCTGAAAGAAGTTTTTACTTCATAACTTCATTCATGCTAAACGATTTGACTACATAAAGAAACAAATTTATAAGATATAAAAAAATCATAATCTGAAAAAAAAATCTCAAAATTTCTATGACATTTGTTTGAATAATCGAAGTTTATCGTAAATATATATTTTCAGATTTCTATATCTAAATTACCTTTTGGATTATAAATGAAAAATCGAAAGCGTTTACCATTGCCAGATCAACTTTGCGGCCATCGTGAAACCGTCTGATGCCAAGTTCAATAGCCACAACGGTACCGGTCCGTCCGATCCCAGCAGAACAATGCACAACACAAGGTGCTCGAGTGCTTCTTACCAGTGATAACAATTTCAACGGGATCATCGCATTTTCATGACTTGGAATTCCACGATCAGGCCATCTGAAAGAATAATAATTAGATTTAAGGAATTAACTCTAAAAAATATAATACTACATACTACTGAGAATTCAGCAGATATATTTTTTTCATTAATGTTTTTCACTCAGCCATTATTGCTCCATATCCAAAATAATAATAGGAACTACTCACGTGCTCCATCGATATTGTTTCACTACTAATGGGTCTTTGTTGTTTATGGAAGGCGATTGTTTGAATTCATCTTTCAACTGTACTTTGAAAAGTAGAATCTCGAAATCGGAATTTTCCTCACCAACTTTTTCAACATCTACCGTACTAAGTTCTAATTTATCGCCATTTTCCGGCCAGTAAACTGCACATTTCGGTTTTCCATCTTCAGATGGTCTAAAAGAAATAAATTTTCAAAAACTTAAGTTTGAGAATCACGGAATAAAAAAAAGACTTATTTAAAAACATAAAGACAAGACAAGCACTTAGTGAGCAGTAAAACTAGAATAAGTAAAATTTAGAGTTTAATCTCAATTATAGACCCATGTCAAGGTCCAGAAAAAAGTCCTTTCCACTCACTCCATCTAAGATTCAACAGTTAATAAAATAGGCATATTGTATACTATTTTCATTAATACTATAGATATCGAGTAACAGACCTGCAAAGCATCAAAATTGTTTCAGCACGTTCCTGAAATACCATCCTCCAGAAATCGTCCCTGGTTGTGTGTAAAGGACCCTAAAATATTTTTATTCTGAATGATAAATTTCTTGATTACATAATGATGAACAGAGCATAATAAAATGGTCGCTTGCTATTATATGAATTATAATAAAGCAAAGCCTTTTAACCAACAATATTAAGATTTGAAATAAAAGAAACCTGAGTACAAATGAATTTGTTTTGGAATTCAGAAAACAGCACATAATTTGCATGAATATAATCACCACTTGCAGCCGGCCCAATTTTCAAAACGACGCGCGTTTCATCAATACATACGACATCTACAATTATCTATTTTACAGTACAAATTTTAGAAAATGAATCGCGAAAGAAAAAAAACTATCTCGAACGAAAATCAAACATTCTTATTTTAGCTAACTCTAACTAGAAAATTAAATGAAAAAGTTCTTACACTTCTTAAAAAAAGAAAACTCCAAAAAATCATAATCAAAACTACACATAGAAATTTGCAAAAAATAACTTGGAAAAGATTGTTTGTGAAGAAACTTTCAAGAAAAATTCTTGTAAATACAAGAAATTTATAAAACTTGAAACTCATGGCAAAACTTTACCTGAATAACGATTTTTAGCCATATTCATTACAAACGCTTTGTGAGAGCCGAATGGTGCATCTTCCACGTCAATTTTACGATATTCTGAGGCCAAGCCTGCCATACCTTTCTCATTCATATCCTTGATAAAACGAGACATTGATTCCACAGGTGTCTGAACAACACTGGATTACATTACACTAATACTTTTAATAAAAAAAGATTTTTTTACAAACAATCAAAAAACATAAAAACAGTGTAGAAGGATAAGGTAAAGAAGTAGAAGGGGAAAATATGAAATGACATTAAAGCAATGACATTACATTTTTGTACTCCAAAAATGGAAATGAAAAAAGGAGGAACAGTAGATCAAAATGACAGAACCAATAAAAAGATAAATAAATATTCCAAAAAAAAACTTAATTCAAAATTTCCTCCTTGAAAATCTCGGATGGAATTTCAATTATTTAGAAAAATCCGAATATTAAACAAGTTGATACTAAATTTTCAGAACATTTATTTATACTTACGATTTGATAAACTAAACAATGGCAACCAACAAAAAACTAAAAACCAAATTAAATATAGACCGTGATGGGATCACTATCGACGACGGCATTTGAAATAGCCTCGGAGGCCGTTGCCAAGGCTTCACGAACTCGGCTACCGAATCGTTGCACAATATTGGCCAGTGCTGATATCTCTGCAAAAAAATATCATTTTGAGATTGGAAACCTCAATTTTAAAACTTAGCGATACGACATGGAGGTAGTGTCACAGAAATATTCTAGAAAGAGTTAACAATGTAAATACTTTTTCAAATTCAAAAAAGTGTAGGTATTTTATAAATGGGAAGGTGTAAATCTTGACAATATTTATTGACTGGCCTGCTTAATTTCTAGTTAACGGCTCACTAATTTCAGTTTAATAGTATAAAAAAAGTTTTACAAGATGAGGAGTAAACGAAGAGCGAATAATCCTCATATAAATATTACACAGTTTGAATCACTGATTGCATGCATTTAAACAAATCTTGAAATCGTAGATATGTTGCTCCGCAGTAAGACAAATGAAGTCATTAAAGTAATAAAAAGATTTAATATTTTTTCTTTCACTCTTACTCTTCTACTAGTCCCCAAAGACATTTTTATTAATTTTATCCAACTGAAACAATAAATTATCTCCCTTCTCTATACTAGTTCCTACTATTTGAATTTATAATTAGCACAAGATTTGATTTCTTCTTCTCAACGAAATAATTAATCCAGAAAGGAAAGTGAGACCGATCGATAACTCTATCACATCGGATTTAAAAGAAAATATAAAACTGTAACAGTCAATTCTGTTGCTGTTAAAAAAATAAATTTCTTGAATATACAACATAAAATTTCTTGATACAACTTTAAACAGTTTTGAAGAGCTTTAGCATATAACTATAAATAAAACAATCATGAAAATTTTTGAAACCAGTTTGAAATTGGAATAAATGGAATGAAGGATTAAAAGATAGCAGGATCATTCTGCGAATTATTTCTTGTATAAAAAATGAAAGGTTTAAATGACTTGACTTTTTATTTCATAGAAATTCATATCTTTAAAATCAATAAATTATAATAACAATGATTTTAAATAATTAAACTGCTTATACATTCGATGCATAGCGAAATTACGCGGAAGACAACTGAACAAGCCCATCGAATCCATCTGCCAATTTATCTTAATCTATCTTTCTAGCTAAATTGTCGACAGCTAAAATTTGACAGCGAAATTAAGGATTGGTAAATCTACTTCTTAAATTACTATACAAGATTTATATAGTAGGATGCTATATTTATATCTTCATGAAATTCTTCACAATTTAATGAGAAAAAATAACCAAAATTACAAGAGCAACGATTCACTTTCCAAACGTTGGATATTCATCTTCAGATATTAATATATTGTCTTGATCTGGCCAGCGTTTGATATAATTAGAAAAAAAAATTCTTTATAAGTAAAAAAATCCTTTATAAGTTTTATAAAAATTCTTTGTTAGTAAAACTTATAAATCAATTTATTTGTGGTAACGTTTGTGAAAGGCATTTTTTAAGGTTGACATCATCATATATACATTTATCTAGGCCTTAGAAAAATAAAGAACAAAATACAAAAAAATTTATAGATTTAAAAAATTCAAAAAATTCTGCACTTCTTTTAAATCAAAGATTGATCAAAAGAAATAACTTACCTATCCATTCTTCAATTAATTACGCGCCTAACTTCACAAGTAAGAACAAAAAAGAACTCATATGATTTGCGATAAAAGCATAAACAGATTTTTCAAATCATTTTCACTGCTTCCCTCTGTTTCATTGCAGGTTTTTTGTATGGTATGTGAAGGGAATGCCAAATAATCAAATTGTCTCGACTGAACTGGACAAAAAGCATAGCTGTCCACCCCTTTCAACCTTTTTCTAAAAATAAGTATATATCTCTCTACTTTTTTTAAAAAAATGCCAATAAAATCTTTGCTATTTTTAGTCTTAAAGTCTAGTAAATGGACTCACTATGTAAAAGGTCAATTAAACATTACCAGCACTTAATTTTAATAAGAAAGGCTATCCATTTACCTAAATAACAGCTGGGAATTTTTAGCTTAAAAGCCCACACACCTGTACCAAAATATATGGCAGAAAAAACAGAAGCATCCTCCTAAATAATCCGAAAATAATGTACAAAAATCTTACATAAAATATTGAATTTAACTGGTTCAATAAAAATATTAAAAGTATAAAGTGACAGCAAATTAACCCATATGTTAGCTCGAATCTAGAAATGCTACCATCTGGCCTATGGATCCAGCGCCTATTCGAACAAAATCAAAAATGTTTATACATAGCTAGAGAAATAACCATTCGTTATCAACAACATAAAGTTTACTATTAGAAACATATCGTAGCAGTTATAGTAAAACATTACAAAATTTTGTAAAACACTCCTACGATGAAAGCAAATCTGAAAAGTTCATACACATAGAATCCAGAAATTTTTGGAACATAAAAAAAATAACGATGGCTAACCTCGAAAATTATCTATTTCATATCCTTTCATTTTTTTAACAATTTTTCCTAAAATCAAATATTCTCGTTCTCGGTCAGTACGTATGGCAACAACAAAATAATGGTGCCGACATAGAAAATATTAAAACCAAAATCATAGCTAACATGGAGTCAAATTTTAATTAACATTTTCTTTGGCCAAAAAAATTTTGTAAATTAGAAAAACAAAAAAAAAGAAAATTTATTAAAAAATAAATCAAATAAAATTTTATTAGAAAAAGTTTAAAAAAATCGAAAAATTATCTATTCCAATCGTAAATCTATCACTTTCTTCCTCAAACTCTCATGAACATAATGAACTTATGATGGCACCTACAAATCCAGCACGGAAAGCACGAATCTGATCAACCCCACTTAAGCTAATATTAATTGAATCACAAAAATTTAGACTTGGAAATGAAGAAAGTGAAAACACACTCTGATATGACTTTTATCAAAATCAATCATATTAAAGTTTGCCCATCTTTTTTCTTAGCTTCTTAGCTTCAGTTCGCTAAAAATAAGTGAAAAATAATGACTAAAGAAGCAAGGAAAGGAAGGAATGGTAAATCAGAAAATCCTTCAAAAATCGGCCTTTTCACTTGATTTTCAACGACGGGAAACAAAATAAAGGGAGAATGTTAGAATCAATGATGAATTCAAGGACATAAGTTAGTGATATTTCAAAGCTCCATCTGTTTCATATTCCGTTTCTAAAATTAGAATATTTTTAGATATTCTCTACAGACTAAGTAAGCAAACCAGAAAAATAACTGTGAGCATGAAAAGAAAAATCCTTTGCAAAGTCGAGTAAGTGAAACCTCTTCTATTTTGATAGCAAGAAGCAATCGAATTTTTTGGAACTTATTTATATTTTTGTGAATTTTGCTGCTATAACCAACAATGAATCAGAAAAGACCATTACAGGAAAATATTAAGGGCAAAAAAGAACTATAACGATACCTCCGATCATTCGATAATGTGTATCGCAGTGCTGATGTGATGTTAGCGGAAGTGTGATTAAAAAATTCAGTGATAGCAAAAAATATTTAAAAAATAAACTTCCGAAAAATTCATTTAAAATCTGAATTCCATTGAAAAATAATAAAAAAAGGACTTGACATGAGCATTATCAATGCCAACCGAGAACACCGATATCAACAATAAACCATCATTATTGCCACTACCTGTAAAACATAGCGTGCTGCTTCAACATGGCAACAAAGTTCATAACGCTCCTCTATGTGTATTATGCATTGGTTCTCTCTCTGTAATGTATACGTCATCAGTGAAAAATGTGGTTGATGTTGGCCTATCATTTCGTTTCTATATATTGTACGCTGTGAATGCCGTTAGTGATATATTTAAGAGTGTCCGCATGTTATTTTTGAATGATGTCTCTTGAAGCAAACCTTCTGGCCATTCCTGTTATGTATCATATTAGTACATCCTTCCTCTCTTTCAACCAACCAACTTCACCAAAACGAATTAGCGTTCGCTTTCGCATTTCAGAAATTTCTCAATCGATAGGACACATCAATTGAGATGAATCAGTGCTTTGCATCACTGAGCGATACAGGTGAAGATGACTGATAAATCGATAATCATCCGTTACACACTCCTGAAATCGAAATGTTCGTTGGATAACAAAAAGAAAAGATTTTATGATACTACCTGTCATCGTCTCTGGAAATGAGGCAAGGTGCTCCAGTGAACTGGAAATAAAATACTTCAACTACTTCAATACTAATAAAAACCCATCAGAATTATCACTTATTTCATCAAACAAAAATTTAGTTGGGTAAGATGGGCGGGGTATCGCGAAAGCAAATTTGTTCCTCCAGCAACTTCCGACTAGTTTCCGTAAAAGGTAATTATCAACTGAAAGGTAATAACCTTCCCTTTCCTCTCCATTAGAGCTCTTCATTTCTCCTCCATCCCCATTTATGGTTATGGATAGCGCCGTGTACCTACATTAATTCAGTTAAAATCGATGAAGCAGATTTATATATATTTCCGGGAACCTAAGTCCCTCATACTACCTGCCCTACGACCCGTCATGAACCCCTCCCACAAATCCTACGTCTTTGACTGTACAACAGCTTCGCGCTTCGATGATCCCATCATTTAGAAGAAAGGATGACCCGAAAAATGTTTTCACTCTGTAAAGCATCTCGTCTATAAGTTAGTCTTATATATCCTTCATGAAGCGATACACAAGCTTATCTCCTTCATTGATACATTGCGATTGAGGTCCACATCATCAACTCATCATTTACAGATAACAATTCCTGACCCTTACTCCGGGTTGAATGCTCACTAACTGATTCTATATAGGTAGTGCCTGACCTCTTTTATATCCCTATAGCATTATTTTCCTCGTCACAGTATCATTAACTGACTTTCTATTAAGTTAAAATGCCTAGAATCTAAAAAAGAGACCAGCAATAACTTCAACCAACATTTATTCTTTCCAATTCCTTTTTCGATTGAACTAAAAACTTCAGTACAGGATTTCAGAATTAATATTGAAAATTTCACTATAAATGTAACAAATATATGCCCTACAATATGCATCTATCATCCATATTTGTATACAGTGAGACATGAATTAATTGGCAATTCGTACCATGAAATATGCCAAATAATGAGTTCTAATAGTAAATTGCTTTATTTCATAAATTAATGCGATAAATTCTTCTTTGAACTTAAAAAAATTGACATATAGAAAAATAAATGTACCTAAATGAAAAAAATTGTAAAATTTCTTTTTCAGGAAATGAAGTTTACAATGAAATTACATACAACCAACATCGAAACACACGTAGGTTTTTTTGTAAAAATGACAAAAAGACACTGTGATGAAAGAAACAAGATTTAAGAAAATTAAGTAAATTAGAATTTTTTATGCATGATATACGTGACAACATATGCTAACCTAAGTTGGTGCAAAAAAGTATCCAAAATAAAAATTTACACCCCATCATTATTGCAGCATTCGTATTACAAAATCAGTTAAGATGTATGAGATTAGCAAATGCTCAAACCGGTACACCATTTGTAAATTCCTAATATCATGACATCAGAGATATATAATCCTTGACAAACATTTAAGATCACTAACTTTTTCAATCGAAGAAATTTGCAACAAAAAACGATGAATAAAGACCGCCTAAAAATAAAGTGCCTTTCAAAGAAAATTACGGGTTACCAAACTGATTTCAATTGAATATCAAGTAGAACATCTTGCAACTCCCGAAAATTATTTGGAAGTGGAAGTGATGATAAAATATAACAAGGAAGTTTTTTCAACGACCATTGGTTTTTTAGATTTAACAAAACTCAAGTCAGAACATCTGCTAAATCATGTGCAACACACCTAGTCTATTCTTTGTAAGTCAATAATTATAAGGTGATTTTGGGTATCCATTACAATAACCTTGATTAATCAGTCAAGGTTATTGTAATGGATACCCAAAAGTATACCTAATTCCCGACAGGTCTGAAAAACAATGAAATTAACGAAATTTGAATGATTAATGCAAAAGAATGAAATGAGGTAAATTTTAAGAGGAAGCACACAAAGCACACGTCTTTCTCTCTTCAAATTTTCAAGAAATTGAACGAACCTACGGTAAATATGAAAGAATAAACATTTACATAATAAGCAAAATGATAAGTAGCCAAAATATCAATGAATAACGATACGCCATTATTGATTCAGGACACAACGGACTGACATAAATAAAATATTCCTAACACAGAAAAATAATTCCTATCTAGTGAGCAGGCATTCGTTCGGATAGTCAGTAATTAGCTATTTTCTCAGTGGTAAATTCAATCCTAATTATATTTATCTACTAATTATTATAATATACAAATACAAAAATAACTAGAAAATAGCACCAAGAAGAATGCAAGAAAAGCTATTAAAGTATAATAGCATGATGCCACAAATTCTATTATGTGCTTCCAAAAATTAAGAAAGACTTTGAAAGTTAGACATAGTTTTAAATTAACCATTTAAAAAGCATTAAAAGAAAAAACACTTCCAATTTCTTCCATCCTAGGACTGTTTCACATTAATAAAAAGAAATTAGATTTAAAAGAGTCCCGCATTTTTACTCCAAACTGTTGAAATAACTAAAAAAATTTTTTTTTTTGTCGTACAAAAAAGAATTACTGAAATCTGCATTTTCCAACCATCTCAAACACTACATTTGACATCAGCTTAATCCCAACATCTTTCCTGGACGCGCTACAGCCGTTATTTCAAAAACACTAGAAAAGCAATCCAAAAAGTTATTTCAAAGAATTGATTCATCGATCTGTTTGAAAGCAAACTGTACATCATGTGTTGTCATTCCAAGACGGAAACGTCGGGACATACTACCAGTTCCAGATGCTGCTACTAATAACCGTTCACTGCAATAAAAAAGTTTTTAATAAAAATCAATATGTACATGCAGTTCCAACAAATTCATATTATACAAGAGAGAGATAATGATAGGAAAAGACCGACGGCTGACCTACACATTTCCATGGCATTTCGATATGCAGCACTTGTCGACATAGGATTAATATTTGCAACATTGCATTGCAAACAATATTGTTTGAAGAGAATATGAAACTGAAATTCATCCAGGCCTAAAATGCAAAATTGTTATATAAACATAATTAGCTTTTATCTGAATTCAATGAGAGCTCTTAACAGTGTGCTTAATACTTCTGTTAGTCTAAAAGAATTACAAAATGCTACTATAATTTACCGGAAGATTTCGCAAAATAAATCGTACGTTAATAACAAACCTGAACTCAGCTGTTCAGCAAGAGCAGCACGAAGAAGTAGAACAGAATGACACGGTAAAGCTCGTATGAACTCAACCCGAATACTTGTAGATGCTTGACGAATAGCCTCGTGTACCTAAGCAATCATATTTCAAAGTTATTAATAAGAAAAAAGCCTTCTCTTGAATCAAAAAACTCAACTAATAATGTTTACGTTTTTCATTGTAAGCTGTTTCTGGTTAGCGCTTAGCGCAAGCTCTGTAGCGCTTCGTAAAATATCCAGAGCCTTTCGCAAATCACCAGATATAGCTGCCACCTAAAGAGTACAACTTGATGAAAACTGCCGAAGAAAATGGAATAAAGTAAAATATGAGCAAACACCAACTGTTGAAAATAGTCTCCAGAAGTAGTAAGATAAATTAATACTTAACCACTCTTTTTAGTCCATTTTAATTACTTAGCGAATTAACAAAACCACTTATTTACTTAACAGAAATTTGACCGACTTATTTTACCAATCTCACTTTCTTTCTTCAGTTTGCCTCAGTCCATAAAGAATTAACAAACTACTTATCTATTTAACAAAAATCATTTCACTTTATTAATATACTTAAAAACAATAAAAAGTATTAATTTACTTTTCGACTTGCCAATTCAATAGCTTCCGCTTCAACAGCGGTTGAACCATGCAGACGATCTCGGATGATGTATGCAATTTCATCATGATCATATGGTTGGAAACAAAGCCTATTTGCACCCTAGAACAAGATAATTTCAAGACGAAGGCAACAAAATACTCAAGCTTTGCTTAATCACAGTACTTCGTTTGCCTTACAACGTATAATGATCTAATGATGAAACTCTGAAAAAAATTACCAAACGGCTTGAAATGCGCTGCGAAAAAAGCCTCTCCGGAAGGTCGAGAGTATTCGCAATAGCTATGACACTTACAAGCGATTCTTCGTTCGCTGACCAATTAAATATATCGTATATTATTTCCTGCTTCTTAGTGTTTAGCAGATCCAACTAAAAAACATATGTACATTCTGTTACCATAATATTCATACATTTTCTTCTAAAAATTTCTCATATAGGAAAGATACAAAATGAATTATGGGCCAACAATTTGAAGTAGCGTAGGGTCACGTAATATAAAATGAACTATAACTGCAGAAAGTCAATAAGCAGAGCTGATATAATACCCCTTTGATGAACTGAAAGTCTTACGCATACGAAATAATAAAAACAACAGGAATTATTCACCTCATCAACTAAAACAATAATTGGTAATCGTTTTTTGTCACGATATCGAAAGATATCGTTCAATTTTTTTCGTGCTGTTCTAAAATCGTTTTAAAAATCATTAATTTCTTCATGAAAGAAGTGAAAAAAAAATATCCAGATTATTCACATCATTCTTTTATCACAAAATATGAATTTAATAATAAGAGTAAATTGTGGAGACTAAAAAAAGTTGCAATAAATTTTATATATTTTAGAAAGTTTTAGGTATATGAATAATACGGGCAAACCAATACGAAATGTCTAGCCCTGATAATAAGTTAGTGGATAATTAGATGAAGCGCATTTTCTGCTCGGTAACAACATTTTCATGGTACACCAGTATCTAACATTTAATCAACTGCCCAAAAAGGTGCTAAGTCGAATAAGTTACAACGTCAACCACTTTAGCAAGTAAATTTTGCACATACTGCAATGAACCGAGCATTTGAAGCATGAATAAATATTTCAACTTACTTTGGTGCGATTTTTTTCTTGAAATTAAACAAGTTTTGGTAAATCTTGACAAATATTTGTTTCGCATTTGTTAATTCCATCGCATTAACATTAACAAAATCAAATGCAGGAAAATTTTCAGAAGCTTTTAGGTGACGCACAGCCTGAAAATAAGTGTATCCAAATTTGACGTTAAAATTTGAAAAACGCTGTATTCTAACTTCATATTTAATTATATGGTGGTATATATATACATAATAATCTTTGTGTAAAATAATCATCACATTATCATTAAGTGATTATAAATAAATCGAAGATTTATACCGACATTATCATAATCACTTGCAAATTAACAAATAAAATTGCCGATAGATCCAAGTTTTTTAACACTAATTCTCCAAAATCTCTTTTAAACTATCACTGGCTAGTAGTAAATTAACTATTACCATTATTATCAAAATATAAAAAGAAAAACCTACCTGCAGTACAGTTGCAGTTTTACCGGTACCTGGTACACCACTTACATACATTGCCTGTGAGATCGCATTATTCGTAATGCTTTCTTTCATAAATACGCATATCCGGTCGAATTCTGCCTTCCTACAAGGCAATCGTTCGGGAATTTCAGAGGTATGTAAACGACGATAAACCGCTTCCAAAGTTTCGACTCTCTAAAATTCTGCGTTCAATAGATCAAAAATTCAGTACCTTCAGGCATGACTTTTTAAAATGCTATAGAATTAGATAACTAACTCAGAATGTACAGATTTAAAATTAAATCTAAACCAAGTAAAACCATTTTAAAAAATCTATTATATTTCAAATCTAGAAACAAATTTATCAAAAAATAAATTACTCTTCATCTAATGAAAGTTTCGATACCTTTGTCGGACAAATTATCCTTGCGGGAATGTTTGAGATAACACCGCATACAGCATATTTTTTATTCGATTTTTTTCCTGAAGTATAAAAGAAAACTGTATTTTAATTAATTTCGTAGACAATTATAGAAATAACTTAATCAACATATAGATTAGGATCAGAATTCGATGACATTAGTAAATGTTGTATACTGTTGTCATATTGAATACTAATCACGTAATAGAATAGTTATATTCAATTCTAGCATGATGAACACATAATGTACTGATCTATTGGTGCGTAAAATAAGTTTAGTATCGCAAATTATATTAGTTTTCATGCGAAATAATGATAAACATCGCTCTGAACGTTTTCCAGGATGAATCAATAAATACAAAAATTTTACCTCCAATTAACCGTCTGCTTTCGCATATTGAGTTATTTTGACGCCTGAAGTTTTAAAACTACTTTCATGGATAACAAGAGAAATTTCACCAAAAAATCACTCTTTTGGAAATTTTTGAATGCAATATACCTTAACTTTCGACCCTCTTCAGAGCAACAGTTTGAATTAGCTTCGGAATCTGAATATGTTCTGTCATTATCTTCAGACCCACATCCTGAGGAGTCATGCTGCAACCAATAAATTTCAGTTTGTTAAAGATTAACAGAAGGTAAAATTTTAACATCATTCTTGCCGTTTCAAAATCCAAGTTCTAAGAAATGAATTACCTCATTGTCGATAACCCTAACCCCAGAAAAAACTTCTGTCCGCTTCAGTATAATCAGTGGTTTTTTACAATCATTCAGACACAAGGCATCATTCCGTTTAATAGGCTTGCTCAAGCTTTGATTAATTTTTCCACATTTATTTTTTCCAGCTACATCGTCGGTGAAGTTGAGCCCACTCAGCTTAAATGTGTTACACAGTGAAAAACCATTTCCGTGTCCAATATTGTTAAATATCCCAATCTTTTGTTTCCACGTTGATAATTTCCTAGATTTCCAGTCTTCGGAAGCAACCCTTAATCACATTCTTATAGTTTTAAATACATCAAAATAATTACACAGAAAGCTTCTTCAGTAAAATAAACAAAGCATTTTAAAATAGGGTATCATTTGAAAGAATATAAAGCATTCGTACTGTAACTTACGAGATCCTTTTCACACAAACTTTTGGCGTTTCGATCACTGTCGATGGGAAAGGAAGTGATATTCGTGAAGGATGTAACATTTTTGATTTAACATTTTCGAAATCGCTTTCGCTCTCTTCATCTTCATTTTCAAATCCAAACTGCAATAATAAAAAACGCTAAAAATTTGAATTTTAAAATTTAGAACGTCTAAGATCAAACTTGATCAAAACTACCTTCGAATCTTTCAGAAACTCCTAGTAATTCAAATAAATGACAGAACTCCAAAAGATCGAAACAATTTCCTACGGAATAAACGATTATGGGAAAGAATAAGGCAAACGTAACGGTAAAAATAAGATACAAGTTTACTCACGTTATTTAAGTTCTCGCCATAGCTAAAAGCTGGAACAGGCTTAGCTTGCTGTAACACCATTGATGATCGATTACGCTTGCTTGGTGGTGAATTCAAAACAAATAGGTCCTCAAAATACCCGCGCCCTATCGATTTTGCCTTTCGTTTCGGCAAAATCCTTTTATTTGAAGCATTCTTATTTTCTGAAATGAATAAACTAAATAAGTTTATCTTTTTTGAATTTATTTCAGACATTTTTATTCGTATGTACAGGTCTAACTGGTTTCAAAATGTCTAAGCTCTCAAATGTCTATGAAGTTGACAAAAGTCTTTAAACTCCGAAAATTAAAGTAAAAAAAAGCTAAGTACGAGAAGCTTAATATAAACTTGATGAAAGAAACAGCAACACAAGAGAAGCTTAGAATTAACCGCAAATTGCAATACTTTCATCTTTCGCCATCAAATTGTTTGAAGCTATATTTTCGGATTTTTCATCCCATAACACATCTTTATTAGTGCACATTCCTGCAAAATTAGTTTCTTAAAATTTTTTTCTTTAATTCTAAAATTTTAATATTTTTACTTACACTTAATAAACGCGAACAACGACGAAAATTCCATTCTCCACTGCTGATATTACCCTCTTTAACTACATGATCTTAACTCTTCAATTAATTTTCTAGAACAATGAGCTCACAATTCGATCTATTCTTTGCTTTTTTCTGTTCTAAAAACAATACAAAATTTTGATTATCTAAGAATTCTTATCAACTCATAATAATAATATGAACCAATCTTTCTAGTTTTCTCATTAATATTTAACATTCTTTTGTATATTCTCTGAATCACTCCAACCTACTGCTACTGCTATTAAAGAGATATATTTGTTATCTCTAAATATAATATATCCTCACAATTACTGTCAAGCCCTGTCCTCTCTTCTTTTCTCCAGTGAAATTTACAACTATAAAAATGCTCATCACGAGTATAAGTTTAATATTTCAATTCTAAAACTTTATGAAAAGTCAGTTAATATTTACACAAACGATGTCATTGTAATCAAAAGAAACGCTGCGTCGCTCTTCTTCACCTTCTTGTTCTCCTACACAAAGGAAACTTACACAGTCTCACGTTCACATGAAAACTTACACTCACTCGTTAGTCTTTCCTAAAAACATTATGTGAAATTCGAAACTTTCCACACATTACGGACAATCTCTCAGAATCACTCCACCACGTGAACATTTGAGCTCACCAATTCTCCCCAAAAGATTTTCATACAAATAGCTGACGTCATAGAACACGGCCCGACCTGTTTTTATTCTGAAATTTCTCGGTCCTTCATTTGGGATTTCATTTTGGTTAAGAAGCGGGGTGAGGATTATCAGCCTTTCTCTTGCAACACAAATGTTATATTTCTCATCTCATAAATTATCAATTGCATATGGATATTTGCATAAGCTATGAAATGTATATACCTGAAATTTCGACCTACAATTGTGGCCTCATTGGCTCAGGGGCAGAGCGTCTGTCTAGTAAACAGAAGGTCGCTGGTTCGATTCCAGCATGAGGCATGGAATTCCATGAGGGCTTGGGGTCCTAATTCTACAAACATTTTCAAACTATTTCTCCACCCTCATCACCGTTCTGACATGGGCATCAACCAAGAAATTTGCTTTCATACAAAATCCCACTATCGATTTTAATTTAAGTTTCAGTCATTATTACTTTTCATTTAGCCAACTGATTATTTTCTTGTATTGTACTTCTTGACTGTGTTGCATTTCTCTCTTTGTCTCTCTCTCTCTGTCGATTCTCGAAATAACACAATGTTGGATATTGGATATTTTACTAAAATGTGGTAAGATTTGGGGAAAGATTCGGTGAAATGTTAATGGAATGATCATTTTTAGTTCAGATTATTAAATTAGAGTTTACGAATTCACATTAATGTTTAAACAGAAAATGAAACTTGGATATCTGCAACGTATCTTTAAACAATCGCATTAAAAATTGAGCAGATCTTTGCTTAAATTAAATAATTTGACTGACCACTCTGTGATGGCAACTCTTTAATTGTCACAGCAGAAGAAACCAATCATACTCTGTAATCAATACCGTTAGTAGAAAATTAAAATTGTTTAACAAATTGATACTCCTTTTGAAGATATGCGTAACCGTGTCAGACGTGGCGAGCAGAAACGTGTTGAACAGAATCACAGAGTAAACAATCCCGTTAATAACTGAATCCAGTAAAGGAAAAAAAAAGGATTTAATATCGACCGTAAGCTATCTTATGATTACTTAATTCTTACGGCTTTCATCTGTACAGAATGCTGAAATCGAAAAAGTCAAAAATGCTTCGAAGAATCTGTAAATTGCAAAGTTATCACACCATATTTATGGAGTGATAACAGATTTCTAGGCATGCATTTATGTAAATTAATGTTGAAAATCTGATTAAATATGAAAGTTAGTAAAGCTATCAGAAGTTCCAATTAAGTACTGTAATTTATTGTTGATAAACTTTAGTATCATGTTTTTTACTACTTGTTTGTATAATCGCCAACTATATATGCTGAACAGTTAATAAAATGATATTAAAAAATAAGAAAAATTCAAAAATTTCTATATCCCTAATAATATGCTGTATGTTTAAAGCGTATAATAGAAATGTTGGAACTTAAATGCTTATTTTGAATTGCGTTAAAATTAATAGTTATGAATAAATAACAGTATCGAGAAAAATTATAACACAGAACAAGCAGTTTTTATAATTTTACTTGACAAAACACAAAAGGATGATTTCTTTGACTCATTACAATATTGCTGACAGTTAGTCAAAAAGCGAATTCTTGTATTGTTTTCCTAAAGTAGAGCAAAATTAAAAAATTTATGCACAGAAAATTAGTAAATCACTAAATTCTTTTGATAAATGAAATGAATAATGAGTGATTTCAATATTTCACCATGGCAACCGTTTTTTACCCTCAAAAAAATAAATGGATGGAAATTTTGGACGACATGGCATCGTGAAGAAAGATCATTAATAAAGTATAAAAAAAATAGAAAACAGAACACGTACATCTTTCAAAGATCGACAAAAATTATTCCAAAAAAACAATTTTAATCAATTCGAATAACTGATCACCAGAAAACCTATGCAATCTGTAGTCGTAATTGAAAAAAAGGGTATTTAGCTAAAAACTAAAACTGAGAAAAACAGAAAGAAATATGAAAGTAATTTTAGGCTCTTTTGAAAATATATTTCTTATTAGAGTTATAACTTTTTTTTCGTTTCTTGCTTATTCTTTTATAAAATGAAAGAATTATTCAGCAATACTATATATGGTACTTCAGATATTATTACAAAAGCAATTTACACAAAATTTTGCACCTTTTTTCAATTTAACAAATTGACAAAAAATTTAAAGGTTTTAATTTTTTGAAAATTATATGATAAGACAGTACAATTGCGATGAGAAGGTATTAATATGAGCTCTAAAATTCGTCATAGATAATGTGAACAATTTCGGCAAAAGGCATATAGCTAATGGATTGATAAAAAAAAGTCTAATATTATTTCTGAAGGATTTTATCAGTCGGGAAGCGAAGGCACTTAAAAAGCTTAGTTCAAATTTTTGCATTTGAAAGAAAAGTATCATTCTTAACATCTGAATTCCTTCCTTAATTTAAACCGAGAAAATAGTTGAAGAAAACGTTTCAAACGTCGAAGAGATGTTCCATTTTTATGGGCAGAATGAAAATTCCGTAAAATCCAACTTCGACGGACCCGGAAACCGTTGTGCGGTTTGCACAGCACCGGACATTAAAGGCGGCAATTGTACACCAGATGAAACGGCAAGTGATAAAGTTTCTTGCCCGATACGTTGAAATCGAGCGAACATTTCAATCTAAAAAATTAGTTATTGTAAAATAGAATAAAATAGCAAAATGAATCAAAGAGGTCAGAGAGAATTGGCGGTGTACGTGAAAATGGATAAAAGTAACCAAGGCGTGGAAACTATGAGTAAGGTCTTTGAATAGTTCTCGAATTTAAATTTCAAAAATGCATGAAACATGTGGAACTAATTTGCAAAATGAAATTATAAGGACTGAATTTGTAAAGATAAGCTTAAGCAAACACATTGGATAATATTCAAAGTTATTAAAATTTGAAAATTATCAAGAAACTGCAAGGATTATCTTTTTATGAATGGAAAAAAATGAACTGGAATTGTCAAATAAGAATAATTGAAATAGGAATAAAAGAATAAAAGAGATGGAAAATGAATTCCTGTGTGACATTTGCACCTCACAAAACATTATTCGAATATTTGAACTCACTTGGGCAATAATTGTTTGCAGCTTTTTGGTATGAGGTGGTGAAGAATTGCAACAGTGATCTTTCAATGCACTTGTTATAGTACCTCGTAATTTATCAACTGCTGCATCCGAGCTAAGCAGATCATCATCACATTCTGGAATTTAAAGTTTAAAACTCCAGTACGTAAATTTAAATAAAAAATAAATAAAAAAGACTCAATTTGAAGAACTACTAAAGTGCGCATACAACATTGATCAATTTCATTTCTATTCAGGCAACAAATCTACACGGAATTTGAGATTTGAGATTGTCGTGAAAAATGATAACGATTGACCTTTTGTATTGAGAAATTGTAAAGCAAGTAAAGCTGAAAAAGATGGCGGATCCCATTGTATGAGATGTTGAAATCGTTTAGCTTCTTCTTGTATTAAAGTGAAAAGTAATTTCAACGGTTGTGGTACCGTTGATATATCCACTTCGATTTGCTCCATATGCAAACTGTTACCTTCAGTCCATCTAAAATTTGTGCGAAATTTTAGCAAAAAACATATGGTAAGCCGTTTAAATGATAAGTTTTATGACAAGAAAAAGGATAAAAATGGCAGAAAATGATAAGTTGAAAGATGAATGAGGAAATTTATCTGTTCAAAAATTGGGCAATCGAGCAACGGGAAATTCATTTAGTTAGACCGTATTTGTGAAAAAAGACACAATTACTTACATTTGCTTTCTTTTCTTTTTTTATTCTTTCTCTTTGCATTTCAACTTTTCATTTTTTATTGCATAATCAAATTCTCATCGCTTTTCCGTAGAAAATTACTCTACCGATTTTTATTGAAGTTTTAAATTTCCTTTGCTATAAATTTCCTATCTAATTTACAACATTCTCATATGAACTTGATAAGAAATAACAGTTTAATGGTAAATGACCCATAGCAAAGTTTCAATGCCAGTAGTGCGAAAAAGTTTCGTTCAATTAATTTCGTAATATCATTTTGAGAGATCTCCGTTGAATTCGGGATTTTTTCCACGAAAAGCAACATGAAACGAAATTCTTCATCCATTGCGGACAACAACTGCTCGGTGCCACCATTCTAAAATAGTAATTAGATGAAATAAAGAGATTCTAAATAAACGAAAGTATTTTATTAATCACTTCATGAGTCATCATTAAAATTCATTGGAACGTTACGAATACGTGGATGAAAAAAAACACGGACATATAATGCGGGTGTAGCAATTGTTTTTGATTCGACATATGCTTTGTTGATGAGTGTTAGGAGTGGAAGTGGTGGACTGGGAGGATCGTCTGAATGTTGCACTTTCGTTTTTGACGGTAAACGACCTCGTCGTCCCGATAAACTACCGTATCGAACCACTGCAAAAAATAGAGAAATAATATGAAAGTCAGAAGAATGGAGATATATCGAAATAATCTCTAGTCTTTTTCGATCTATTCCACATATGTGTAAATAATTAAATTGGTCTGAGGTTAAAAAAAGTCAAAATTATCTCATCAAACTATAAAAAAGTCACCAATGCTTTTTATTTAATTTAATTATGATAAGAGATTTGGATAGTCTTAATAATTTCGTTCAAACATTTAAATTGATTCATTCATTCATGAAAGTGGCGCAGATAATGATCCAGTATTTTTAATAACTAATTCTATTCTATTCTATTAAAAATTCTATTAAATTCAGTAAATCGATTCAGTTTCTGATGATTATCAACACTGCAAATTTTTAACCTACCTTCTTTAACCATACCAACTGCGATACATTTCTGAAAACGGCAGTATTGGCATCGACTACGAAATCGCTTATCAATGGTACAATTCTTGTTTCCGGTACATACATATTGTGCTTTTTTTTGGACAGTTCGCTAGAAGTTTTCGTATAAATTACAATTATTAATATAAATTAGTTGAATTTAAAGAGAATTTTTATTTCAATATTATAATGCTTTGTTGAAAGATGCATCCATTTTAATATTTATGAGTCACTTTCGTCAGGTATGAAAGAATCGAGCTACCGCAACAGTTTAACTGAACTATACATGACATTTGCAGATATTTTCATGTTATGTTATCACAGAGTGGGAACATCCGGCTAGCTTATAGTGGATAATGATACCACAGTAGTGATAGCTTTGTCGCTAAATACGGCCTCAATTTCTGCATAGCTTGATCTCTCGAAGTACCTTGAAAAACCCTTTACATCCTTCACATGTACGAGCTCCATAATGTTGGCATACCGCACGATCGTTACAAACGGCGCAAAGTTTATCGGATGATAATGATTCATTGGCAGCAGGAATAGCTTGCAAACTAGACGGACCACTTCTGAAACTATCGTTTACAGTAGCATAAATTGAAATTCCATTTCAGGAATGCTTATTGTAATTACAATGACAGCAGAAGTCAACGATATATTCTTAAGTATTGCATATTTGTGCTTCTCTTGATTTCTACAGTCTTTGAAGAAGTACACCGATCGATGCACCAATTGGATTACAAAATAAGCTTTGAGCGAGAAAAGAAAATAATACCTTAAAGATTGCTGGTTGGTCCGATGATTCTCAGAAGTTATTGCTGTTGGTACTATAGCAGCGTACGGAAATTGAAATGCGGTTGTTGACTGATCTGAAATTGATCCATAATTTGATTTAATTACTGATTTGTTATCAATTTTTTGTGACAGTTATTTTCTTTTCTTTTTCTGTAACAAAGAAAAAATCTCGCATGAGATATTGTTCATCCGAAAACTTCCTCTTATTAGTGGAATACAACTTTACCAATTCGTTGATGAGCTGGCGGTGGTTGCGAATGTGTTGGATCAACAAACGACGATGTAGCAAATCCAGGAGTTGCGAATGATGATTGCATTAGTTCCGGTTGTTGACTAGCTATCGATGGTCGGGGAAATTCAAACCTGAAATTGGTCACTTTTAATTAAATTAAAACAATAAAAATGATAATACAGCACATAAAGCGAAAAATTTTGAAGTAAGGAAGGAGCAGATGAATGGATAAAAAAAATCAAAATTTTAACTAATGCAACTAATCCAACTAGGGAACCTCAAATCGTCCAGGTCAAACATTGAAGCATAGCAATATTGATTAGTCGCTCTCTTTCTTCATAAACCACGCCTACCAATCGGTTTTTACAAAATTGTCAAGATCGTTGAAGAGATGTACGTTGGTTACCGTATGCAATAAGCAAGCATTTGTACATTCACAATGTGCGTCTCTGTGCATTTATGCGTGTATGCGTATATATGTGTACATGTGTGTGTGTGTGTGTGTGTGTGTGTGTGTGTGTGTGTGTGTGTGTGTGTGTGTGTGTGTGTGTATGCACGTATGTTGATGGGAGGGTGTAGTGATCAAGCCAACAAGATAATGACGGTGGTTGTGGTAATGATATAGACTGTGGGACTTCTCCAGGGAGAATTATGGTTTACATTAGATCAAAGGAGGTGAAATTTCGACTGCAATGAATTGAGATATGATCTAAGCTTCTCATTATGAGTTTAGGCTCGTATTATATATCTTTCAAATTATGGGAACAACTCTCGAAGAAAAGAATTTAGAATTCATTTCTCATATTTGCTCACACATCGAATTTTTCGAAAGTAAGAGACTAATGACAAAGGCTTAGCAGCGATCGAAATGTTAAAAAGCTCTATCAAAAATCAAAAGAGAAATGATAATTTCGAATTATTTCTTAACTCCAAATGAAATATTTGCAAATAGAAAATGAATGATTGCAAGAAAATATCGCTTAATTCTCAAAATACTAATAAACTTATGAATAATTGTAAATAATGAAAGAATTCATAATTAGTGTGCGTTAAATAGGTGATTTGGGTTTGCTAAAATTAAAACATTGCACCAAAAAATTTATAATGCAGCCGTAATTATTGTTTATTCGCTTCCATATTTTCTTCTTTTTTTCTTTCTCATCCAACAAGTTATTTAATCAAAAAAGAGAATACTATAAAAAATTATTAAACTGTCTAAAGTGATTTAGCCTAGCATGTTTTTTTCTCATTGATATCATTTTCATTTTGGTTTAATTGACCAGAAACTACTTCATTCGTGCATTCACATAATCAGTCCTATTCAAAATCAGATCCTTCACAGCTGCCAACAAAACATATCCTTCCTATTCGATTATAAAAATTGTTAAAGAGAGAAAAAGGGACAGAAAAGAGAAATGTTTGCAGAATGAAATATTTCACATCATAACATTAGTCTCTTATATTTGAAAAAGTGCTACCTGCGTGGCTCATTATCAGACGACATTTTAAATTTTTATATAGCTAATAGTCTAAACTAAGTAGTCTAATTAATTGTAAATTTATTAATTTACTGTATTCTGAGATTGATCACATCTCTCATTTATTTGTAATCGCTTCATTATTTTTTTCATATTTGCATATATATCAATGAATTCAGTTTCCTAATAATCCCACTTGAATTGTGTATGATTTAAAAAATATTTAGTTATTGCAAGCATTTATATGTTATTTTTTACCTGATTTAAGATTTTTCAGAAAGCTGTGTATTGAATAAATTTAATGAATTTTCAAAACAACTTTCAAATGAATGATTATTTGATAAAGATTAAAACATTGACTGGGAATTCCTATTAAAAATTTTAAAATTTAAAATTAGGATCAAAGATCAAGAGATGAGAAGGCTTTTAAAACCAACGTTTCTTTGAATAAATTAATGAATGACTGATAAGTCTTGAAGACTAACCTCGGAAAAATCCAATGTGTTTCCTGATAAATGTAAAGCAGTGGAGAGGGAAAGAGAGAGAGATAAAAAGAGAGAAAGGAAATTGAAAAGAAGATTTGTTGATAAGAATGGATAAGGAGAAGACCGAGACTAACAAGCCAAAGTTGAATATTATTCACTCTTTCAAATAAATTGTATTCATGTTAATTTTCAATATCTTCTTTTGAAATAAATATTTCTGCAGACTTGATAAGCTAACGGAGGAAATGAAAATTAGGCCTTCGATGTTTATAATAGCTTCTAAGTCTCAATGATACATCAGCGTACCTTTGCATTGATATTACTGGATTGATGGGAAACGGTAATTGCAGTTTGTGCATCGTTCGAATTTTAAGTTCGTTTATTGCTTTATTTTTCTTTGCTAATACTCTTTTTTTTGCATTTACTCTCAACTAAGGAAGTATTATTGGATAAAGAGTACATTCGAATGATTTTGTCATATAATTCTAGAAAGATTGGTGGTGTAACGGAGACAACCAATGCTATCAGGAAGAATATTTATAAATATGTGTTCGAAAAGTTTTTGAAAGGAGACGAAAGTTTTGAAGATCATAATGGAGTGATCTATTGACCGCGAAAAACTCAATCTGCCCAATTCGTACTCGTTTAGCATTTGAAACAGTTGCAAGACAGGAAGAAACTCAAGAAACTCTTCATTGATTGACTGATGGAAAAATCGTCATTTTAAAGTGTCCACTAAGCACTATAAATTATTTCTCGATCAGATTATGAAGTTCACCAGCGATACCGTTGGTCAGATGGGGAAGCCCCAAAGCATAACTTCATCGAAAAATAGTTGAAATCACTGTTTGATAATCTCAATCAATTTTCTAAATACCGACGAAATCATTTCATCTCGGAAATGTGGTCAATAAATAGACAAAGTTGAATTTTCTTTATATAGACAAAAGTTGAATTTTCTTCAGATAGCATTGATTAGCAAAAATGTTCCAAATTCTAATCACAGTAATGTATGATTCATGTCGAAAAGTGACATGTTGAAGTTAAACAAAGTCAATTATGAAGTTTTGTCTTATATGTGACTTTCTCGGCAACTTTTCGCAGTGAAAATATTCATTTTGTGCATGATTAGCAGTTTGAGGAGAAAATGACTTTTAAAATTCATTGAATCTCGAAGAACGGGTTTCCTATGCTACAAGAATAAACAAACCTATTTCTCGTTAGCAACAATGCATCATATTTGTAACTTTAATTAAAGTTTAATTAAAGCGTGCTCAAATTTATTCATGATAATTTAAAATTATGATGTGAAAGTAATTCCACTTTCTGACTTCTTAATGTTTTCTACTTCATAACATCTCAGAAATTCCTCTTGATATTTGAGTTGCAATCGCATGAATTTTGATCCAGCAAAGATGCGTAATTTTTTTCCGATCAACTAAAGATTTTTATAATTTCACAAGTCAAATTTCCAGGTCAGTTTTTTTCTGGATGGAATAATTTAAATGAACTCAATGAAATGAAAAAAGCAAACCCCGAAAAGAAACTGTGCATTGGATGTTGATAAGCGCTAGTACCAGCTGATGGTACAAAGAAATCTCTATATGTAGCCGTTGGAACGGCTGAAGTGCTGATACTTGTCGATGGCTGTGGTTGCAACGGAATCCCTTCATTTTTTACACCAGGAATATACTTTGGATCCATGAAGGATGTGCTACCGAGACGTGAAATGTTAGGTGTTGAACAGTCCTGAAAACATCACATGGTTAGAAATCCATACCAAAACTAGGATTTAATACATTTTGACACCAATTGGGCATCAAAATTGAGAGCAAGAACATATCGTTCATTATTTTTGAAAAAGAATAAAAATTAAAGTATTTCTTTGTATCGAAAATATTGACGAAAGTTCAAATACTAATAAATAAATTATTTAAGTTATTTAACAGAATAACTAAATGTGAAGTAATTTAGATGAAATAATGAAATTTCATTTGCAAACAAGCAATATTCTTTATCTCATTTCCAAATTTCTCTTAATTAAATTAATATGCCAAAGTTCATACTTGTCAGTTAAAAAAACTTGTCGAAATAAATAACTATTGGTTAATTTAAATTATTATCACCAGCATATTTGAATGCATTATTTGCGCAACCAAATTACTGGAACTGTTCATTTGGAATTCCATTATCTATAATGTTTTGTCTATTAAATTATTATTGAAATTTTTTAAGGCTATACAGACAACTTAACTAATTAGGTAAATTAAATTACGGTTTTCGGTAGGTCAATATTAAAATATATAAATTAGCAGGAGAACATTGTGCCTTTGATTAATCAGACATACCTAATGATTCTCTTTTCTCACACAAAAATGAGAAAAAAAGTTGGATGAAAAAAATATCAATTAACAGCCATTGTTACGTAAGCTGTAATTAAAAGTCCGAATTGAAAAATATTTTATGACCACAAACTAGCAAACTTTTTCCTTTTCTATTTGCTTCTGAAAGTTTCGCGAACAAATTCTTCTGTCTGTCACACATTTATTTCTTTCCTGAGTTCGAACATTCGTAAAATACAAATATAAATAACCATAAAAATAAGAAGTTAAATTAGGATTAATGATAATAGGTTAAATTAATCATTATCATCAAGCATACCTCCTCTTGTTAATCGCTCAACAACGACTGATTTATTAAATAAAAAAGAAAAACTGATTCCAACTTACGTTTTTACTTAAATTATCTTACAAATAGTAAGAATAGATTGCTTGAAAATTCGTAAAATCAAATTCTAAAAAGAAAATAATAAATAGATATTATAAAAAGATGTTTTGGATAGGAGTAACTTATGCATATAAGGGAATAATTAACCGTAATTATGCTATTGAATCTCCCTAACTTATATTCTTTTAAGACATCATCGATAAATTGACATGGAAAAAACAAATGCAGATTTTGTTGAAATATCAAGGAATCTAATCAATGATTATATATTATTTAGAATAATCAGAGCTGATTGATCATTATTCGATGCTAATACCATGCGACCATGTGTTTTTTTGGAAATCAGAGACTTGCTAGTTCAAAAGCCAACTATTAACTCATTTATACTTTTCCAAAGATTCGATATTTTGAATTATCCCCTTTCGACTAGCCGATATAATGCTTTGTCTGAGGAGATTTACGCAAGAATTCGCAAAGATTCAGCATGTTTATTTATTCGGTCTTTCCACTTTCTCTATCACATTAACACACATAAATTTCATATAGGAAGAAAGTATAATTCCTTCCGAGTTTTAAAAATTTCCGCTTTCGAAAAAACAATCTTCACCGATTTTCAAGACTGAATTTTGAAAAATTTTCTCTAAAATTTCACATTTTTTTATTTTAAAACGATTCTGAAATATGAGGAACCTTACAGTATGAAAGCAAATAAATCGAAGTGATTTGATATAAACAGAATGAAGCTTTACTGTGGCCTTGCAGAAATTATAAATGCATGAGTAAAAAGGCTTTAAATTTTTTTAATACTTGACGATTATGTTCTAAAATTCAATTTGTACAATATAGTTTAGTACTACTGGTTAATTGTTTTTAAAATGTTTTCAAATATTCATTTAAACTAGAATCAAAGGAATGAAGTAAAGTTAAGTATTAATTACATGTTTCATTTGTTAATTGACAATAATCGTTGTAAAATGGAATTAATGACTTCTAATGCAAGAATACATCAATAATTTCATATACAATTTGCCTAGAAATTAAACAAATTAATTTTTCGAAATACTAATTAATGCGATAAAATATGCAAACAAATGAGCTCAGATTGAGAGAAAATAGCAAAGAATGGATATTAATCATACATTTCTAGAAAAAAAAAAACAAAATTGAGATTTTTCATAAAATCATGAAATGTTCATTTATACTTTAATGCATTGAAAAGGATTAAAGTGAGAGTGAGAAGGAAAGAAAAGAAGCAAAAATGAAGAAAACGAAAATTAAAATGAATGAATAAAATGGATATGACAATTAATTTAGAAACAAGTTGAACAGTCTGAAAAGCAATCTGACAGCATTTATACTTATCACTGAAAAAATGTTTGCATGCATGCATGCAGCAAGCATGAAATATGCACGCACAATAGCAGATATATGTAACTGAGCGACATTTAAAAATGATGACGAGGATAGAAGGGAGGAAGGAGAAGGGAGAAAGGACGATAAGCTTGTCATTATCCTAGCAGAACAAATCATCCTTCTCGTTTAATGAAAATGATGACAGATGGTGTTTTCGCGCCACCTTTCTTCAACTTTCACGCTATTTTTTCCTTTGTCGGATATATCAAATATTTAACGTGACATATAGCCACACATGGAAAAACGATTCAGGTGGATACGATTAAAACGTGTATCACCAAATTTCGTACTGATGTAATGAATGAATAAATTGCGTTGTTGCAAACATGTTATTGCAAAATTTCAAACAAATTGGGAAAATAATATTACCCTACCCACTGATCAGTTAACCTCACAAAATTATTTCGCAACTAAATGATCTCGTATAAACACGTAATAAAACGTACGTGCGGGAAGAAGTACAGATGTAACAGTGATCGCATTTCGATAATACAAATTCGAAACAGTATTATCGGAATGATTTTATTGAATGCATATCAATGCGTATTTGTCGAGCAAATAAAATAAATTTGCTAATCACAAATGAAATAAATTCATTTTTTATCAGAATATTGCTACAAAATACTGCTACTGTCATTTATAATCTGCTTAATCTAAAACTTAAGGAAAACTTGATTAGCTAATATGCTAAATGTATTCCGATGAAAAGACTTAAATTAATTTGAAGATTGGAAAAATTTTCAGTATTATGACCCAAAAGACATTCATCTGAACGCTTCCCAATACAGGTGAGAATAATGTTTATAACTAATTCGTTTGCTCTAACTACTTTTCTATCATCTTTTCCCTCCTCCTTCCCTTACTACCACAATTAGCATCATTGCTAACAGCTCCCACCCTCTCTATTCAAAACATCTATTATAAAAGCCAACAAATTTATTGTTTCCTCCTTCTTTACCCAACACACTTTCTATCACGTCTCACTTTTCAACACACTTTCTATCACGTCTCACTTTTCAACACACACACACACACACACACACACACACACAC
>UPTC01000144.1:19940-62414 GCA_900537255.1 Acanthocheilonema viteae | reverse complement strand
ATATATATAATGTTGTTACTAATTAAACATGTTTGATGCGCATCAGATCTTGAGCGGGATTTAAATCTAAGCAGCAGTTTAAAAATTTCCTCCATCAACATCTCTGTAGCTGTGCGGGTTGCTAACGTAATCGATGGAAAGCTTATTATAGCTAATCTAACCTTCAATCAACAATTACACAAAATATTTAGGCTATTGAGTGCCAAATAAACTATGATATCGTTCTCTGAGAATATTCTTTTGTACTTTCCCCATCGCATTTCGTGGCAACTGATCAAGACAGAGAAAACGTTTCGGTACTTTATAGTTAGCAAGTTTTGTATGAAGAATACGAATCGCTTCAGATTCATGCAAAAATACATGACTACCTGATTCTGGTACACATACTGCCAATACTACTTCGCCCAAATCATTATGTGGAATACCTGAAGACAAACTATACAGCACATAATCAAACTGATGTATGCATGAATTCCTCCTGCTGCATTTTCTCGTTTAATTGCCAAATCAAACATATATATATATAAATGTACTGCAAAAGTTATCTAGCAGCATTTTCATGTATCAGATTAGAATGAAAGGTCAAAAAGATAATATTCAGTGTTCAAATGTATTTGTATCAACAATGAAATGAAACATCTTCTTAAAAATTCGATAACTAGCATAAAACTCAAAAAACCAGAAGGAATTACAGAAGAAGCGAGTTTCACGCTGTTTGTCAATATTTTGACAATACGTACGCTCAAAAAACACTGAAATAACTTTACCTATTACAGCCGACTCCAATATATAAGGCAAAGAATCTATAGCATCTTCCACTTCTTTCGGATAAACATTTAATCCGCCACTTATAATCAAATCTTTTGCACGACCTTGTATCCATAAAAAACCTTCAAATATAAACTCAACTGATAGATGCTGAGAAGTAAAAATAATGGAACATCCTTAGCCCTGAATGTTTAACGGATCATATCATCATGGCATATTCAGCGAACTCTATCAAATATTAAATTATAAAATGATATCAATATTATTATTCATTTTCAGTTAATACTTTTTTGAGCTGGAGTGAAACAATAATCATTCAAATAACAGTTTCACATGAATATACCACTTTCAATGGTATCTTACAAGGAAGTTAAAACTTAGTGAAAAAAGAGGAATAATGGATTTTTTTCTTCCAATCTGTTTTGATTTGAATTTAAAGAGGGTTTGAATCATATACAATTTTAGATGGAATCAAATTTTACCATCGTCATCAATTTTACCAATATCGCCAGTATTGAAAAATCCGTCATCAGTAAAAAGTTTTTGTGCTTCATTCTCATTTTTCCAGTAACCAGAAAACAAGCTCGGAAGGCGGATCTGCACTAAACCATCTTCGGTTGTACGAATCTACAATATATGTGTCGTAAGATTTTAATTTTTAATAATTTAACAAGACTAAATGATTGCAGCAATGATCTGAATCACCAACTGCCTAATACTTGACATTGACAAAAAAATTATTTCTTAAAAAAATTAAACCTACCAATTTTTTCCTAATTTATTACGTTATGAAACAAAGGATAGAAATTTTTTTCTTCATTACTTAAAATTAGTCATTAAGGTTGAAACATTTGTACAATCCATGCAATCAAGTTTGCTATGATTTTCTAAATTTTTTTTGATTCTGGATGGGTCATAACTCTTACTGAGATAGAAAACAAGGAGTTTTTCATTTCACATGTACGATATTATAGAAAAAGGCATAAATGAATTATTTAAGTGAAAAATAAAAGAAGAAAAACTTACACTGCCACCCGGTAAAATTTTTCCAACAGATCCTTTCCTACGATCATTGTAAGGATTAGTTGTAATTACAGCCGCTAAAAACTGCTATTTAAGTCGGAGCTATAAGTGAACCAATGTATTTAAGCAGCTGTTTACAAACTCCTAGTTAATAATGACTCTGTTCCGGACTTTAGTATTCTTGTTGTATTCTAGCTAAAACTGTTACTACATGCAGAATTCAGCAGTTTATAAATTTCATGTATGTTATGGCAATATTCTTTACTAATATATAGGCGTGGTATTATTTCTTTAGCGCTATTAGTCCTTAATCTACAGCGCAATATATTTGCCATACTAATTGGGATAATCAAATCTTCTGCCAATACATTCCATTAACGATATGTCCACTATTACTTTAGTCCGAATTATTGTTTTCATTTTTATCAGCCTGCATATGGTTATAGTTTAGGCAAGAACATTTAATATTAAATAAAAAATTTGCAGTAGATATTTAGAGCTAAGATTTTACAGCTTAGTAGTACCCAAAACAATAATTTCACTAAGACCTAAATATTTCACTAGGAGCTAAAATAATTATTTCTAACGTATAATGATGCATTCAACAAAAAGAAATAATGGAATAAGAGAAGTTATACTATTCAATTACTAGCAACAACAAATATATTGTAAATTAAAAAGATGTAACAAGAAGTAAAAGTATGAAACCAACCTTCAGTCATGCCATAACGTTCCAATATTTCATGTCCAGTTCGCTGCTTGAAATTTTCCCATAACACCGTGGATAAAGGTGCACTTCCACTTATGAATAGGCGAATATTTTTTGTTAGATCTTTGCCGAAATTAGATCTCCCCATCAAACGGCTAAATTTCTTAGTCGTAAAGATTTAAAAAATTTCGATTAATTTGACTAAATTCTTCAAAAATATAAGTTATGAAGAAAAATAATCGGTTTCTTTCGAGAAGTATTTAAATCTGTTGAAAGTAAAGATGTAAAAAACTGAAACTTGTAATATGTCGGTACACCCATCATGACCGTACATTGAGGTAACCAATCCAAAGCATCGTTCACATCAAATTTTGGTCTAAAGAATTTATTTATTGGAGACAAATCTCTTTAATTGCAATTCTTATTTTTCTCGCTTTGTATTAATAAAAGATAATTCCAAAGACTATTTCATGCACTTAAAATTTTAATCAAGTTGGATAAGTGATTTGACAGGATTGAAATAACATTATTACCTGAAAATTACACTCGATTTCGTAAAGAAGGTGCAATTGAGACTTATGAACATTCCATGTATATGATCAAACGGAAGCATATGGAGTAGCACATCTTTCTGTGAAAATTTCCACATATCTACCAGTGCTTCTGCATTCCATGTGAGACCACCATGGCTTATCATAGCACCTTTTGGTGAACCTAAATATTTCTTCACTTCTGGTATTTCCCTAAACATCTGATATATTTTTAAAATTTACCAAAAAACAACTTGATTTTTTCCTATTTTTCTGTATGTGAAATGCTGAAACAAACCCGTAGTTCCGGAAGTATAGCAAATGCATGCAATGTCATCGGACTTCACACATTCTATACCATAGTCGGGCCTCATCTGACGACTTTCCTCGAAGAAAACAGTAGAATCCATAACGTGTTCAACTTTATTTGCAAAAATCTCGTCCTGCTTGATATTACAGGTAACAAATAAATGGGGATCACTATCCTAAAATGCAATGTTTTTTTAATAAGGTCTAATAAGTGAAAAAATTCATGACAAATAATTGCTAAAGGCTAACTTTCCAGATATCATTCATACAATACTATCATACATTGTATATTTCATCGCAATGCATATCCGATGACAGGGAACCAAAGAAGATCCCCCACCAAGAAATTTAAAAGATATTGCTATAAACTATTAATACCTAATCACCCAAAAACTAACTTTGACAAAATGGATGGTTTCTGTTAGTGTATAAGCCGGATTTAACGGTATATAAATAGCCCCAAGTCGTATCGTTGCCAAATAAAGCACTAAACTATCCATGGATTTCTCAACTCGAGTCAATACTCTGTCGCCACGCTGAAAAGTGATAGTTTAACAATAAAACGATTAGAACTCAATTTGAAGAAAAAAGAATACCACTGTATCCAAGGCTGAAATTGCAAGGGAATAACGAATTCGGTTAAAGCCATTTAAAACAAAGTGATGCGACATTTCCTATTACACGGCAGTTGATCCAGATGTTGTTAATCGATTAGCTCACGCAATAAAAATTAACCGTGAATTCTAAATTAATAATAAACTGTTGAATTCGGCTTAATCTGAACAAAAATAGACAACATACACTAAGCCCGAATGTGGTATGTAGGAGTGCTACCATCCTACCGACTTGTGTTGATAGATCTCTATATGTTAATCTAGCAGCGTCATTAAGGATTAGTGCGGTTTGTGCCACATGACTACCAGATGCATCCAAACCCATATGATAAGTGATATTGTTTTGAGCCGTTGACATGCATCGCTTCAAAAATATCCAATAGGTAATAGCTATAGACTGAGTACGACAGCTTGCTAACATTTAGAAATGATCTGAAAATGAAGAGAAATTCAGGCAAAAGTCGTCGCTATTACTTTCATCACATCTCGTGTCGTCAGTGGACTGAGATTATCACGTCCCATCTCAGATTATGGCATCATTTTTGAATTCAAAGAAAAACCTAACAGCGAGGTTATGCTCTTCGTTCATTCTACGAAACCAACGATATCATTATCATTGCCCATTATCGTTACCATTATGATCCATATCCAGTAAGAATTGTCACCAGTCAATATCACCACTTTTACACCATACTGGAGAGAATCTATAAATGATAATGAAATATGTGAAAGATAACAAAGATGAAATCATAGTGAACAATGATAGGCTGTTAAGGATATATCTTTGATAATATAATCTTGGAATACGCCTTAAGCATCTTCTATGAGATTCAACATATGAATGTTGCTGAACTGACACTGTTTGGAACTATTTTGAATTATTACTTTTCGCCATTTTATCATCAAGACTAAAGTAATGATCATCTTAAATCGTACTTTCTCATACGTTAAACTACAAAATCATTTTTTATTCAAGTTTTAGAAGAGGAAGAGTTAAAGTAAATATGAGATATACGAGCAGACGTCTCGAACAGCGGCTCAAGCTACCCCACAAACAGACACAGAACGAAGGAATCGAATTTAAAAGGCTTCGTCGCGATGTGACCATTAGCCCGATGGACGACTTTTTTGACATCGTCATTTATCGACGGCGCTTTCCTTTCTGTTCGTTGTGGATGGTGGTGATTTCAGCATGGTTTCCGGTCAAATTCGTGGAAAATAATATAGCGAAAAGCAATTCCTTTGAAATTCTGGAATTATCTCGTATCAGATGGTGACGAATTCGTCCTTCTCGATGAATTTACCTTATTCATCACTCCTCTTGATGAAAAAGAATATTCTGTTTATTTCAGGTTTCTTAGCTGAATAATTTTGTTAAGGATTAACAATGTTTGAAGTATTGATTAATCGACGCTTCCTACTACTTGGTACTGTTATCTTGTAGGTTTTATTTCTAAATCTTTTTGCCTACAGCTCCAGATTACTAATCTTAAAAGGTACTTAAGTTGTCAATCATCAAATCAGTTTATTTTGTTCATTCTCTTAAAGCTTGAAATTAAATTAGCTGAACTAGTAAGTTCTAATTTGAAAAGCAGATTATTATTATTAGAGTTCTCGGAATATTTATTTCATTTCGGTACTTTGTGATCATTACAGGGCGTTATCTTTTCAAGCAAGTTCTTTATTCCAGATTGAAAAAGTTGTAAAATTTAATAATTACTTCATTGATTTCTAATTAAGAAATGTGATTGGAAGGGAAAAAATATTGATTTGACTTTATGGAACCCATTTTTATGCTGAAGATGTTTGCTATTATAGTATCTATGCTTACGTTTTGAAATATAATATAATAGCAATTTTTCAAATTTCACTGAAATAAAGCGAAAACATTAAAATAAATCCCTTTCCAGAGTGTCGTTTATATTTTTTGCTTGTCTATATCGATTGGAAAATGTCTACGATGCTGATTTTACGCTAAAAAAGTTTGTCACATGGAATATTCAACAGAGCACAATAAAGGGTGTATCCCAAGGTATGCAGCCGGTAAGAATCTAATTAATAGCTTTTTGATTTCTAACTTTTGCTACTTTAATGAGTAAATATTGGGCTTTAATTAGAAACAAAAATTAATTCTGCGAAAAATAACTGTCCAAAACGTGGATGATTCGTATCTAAAAAAGGCTTCAGACACAAAAATAGTTGTGTGATTTCAGTTAATTCAAAAAGAAAAAATTAAGGTCTCTGATAGAACTATTCCAAAGTTACCGGATCACATGTGCTACAAAAATGAGCCATTCATCGTTCTAGAAAGGTGCATAGCATGCTCTCCGTTTGAACAAAATGCTGTAAAAGCAGGTCGTTCATTTGTTGATTGAATTATTTTCTACTTAATTAAGCAACTAGAGGATGATATATGTTTTGACAAAAATTAGAAAGCTTGCAATTCTTCTCTCATTGAGAGATAAATTGATAAACGAATTAGTGACACTCTCCATTTTCGATATAGCAATATAACTATTTGTTGAATTCCAGCACTTATGTGGTTCTCCTGCCCATGGATTTTTATGCGGTACCGTTACTTTATTGATAGTTGTCACACATAAGCTTTTTGCTCAAATTTTAATTTCTCATTAGTGGACTCAGAAGTATGATATTCCATGTTTGGAAAAAGGATGAATTTGGAAGAAACAATCCCGGAAGTAATTTTGTTTTTTTTTTTTTTTTGAAAGACCAATCATTATTCAGAGGAATACACTTTTAATGCTCTTTATGAGTAATATTTGCAAAATATCTCGAACTTTTGCAGCTTATTGTCTTGAAACCGGTTTCTATGACAAAGTGAACTGTTCGCGAAGTAAACATCTTGGTTTGAAGCCGTGCTATGAAAAGACAAGTCGGTCTGCACAGTTTAATTTATTCACGTTGTTATGTACTTTTTGTTTTATTGCCAGTTATGGCTTCGTGAACTGGAGGCAAAATGTGCTTCGCAAACAAGGCTTTATGAGAATACAGAATCAGTTTAATTAATCACTGCACTGAAAAAACAGTGCAGTGAGTTTCCTGATGTCTGCACAATTTTTTATTAAACATTAGGAATCCTTAAAACAACTCTTCGGCACTCTTAAATTATTCTGTTTGTAGACCAAGCTGTCAGTGATGTCTATGTGTGGCAAGTAAGACCTGAAGACACTAGGCTAATTAAAAGAAATTGTATAAAAAATTGGAATGACCGTGTAGCTGTAGCTTTTATCAAGCATTACGTTCATTTCATGTGTTAATCGAACTCCAACTGGAACAGTAGCGATTGGTGAGAAGGTACATAAATCTCCTCTTTTCTTAACGCATAATAATCATTCTTAGAATCTTTTTTGTTTTCATTGTGGATAAAAGTAATTGGTTGTTTTTTCATTGAAGTATCTAAGTAGTCGAAATGTGCGTTCACAGAAAGGAATAGTTTCAGTTCCTTAATCGTACGGTTTATTAAAATTATTTTATACACTTAATAAAATGTTTGCATGTCAGACGTCATATACAAATAGCTTTTTATAACAAATAAATGGTGAAAATTTCAGTTTTATTGAAAAGAGGAAAAAATTTATGAGTAAATAAAGCTCTAATTATAGAAGCATTAATTTACTGATTTTCCAGAAGTTCTACACCCTTCTTCATTTTTCATATTTTCCTACTTTTAGCATTTAACGTAGCCGATGATTGTTGTCAGATATTACAATTCCTTTTTTATCATTAGCTACTTCCATCAGATGATTTATTGTTTCCTTTATCTGGAAAGGGACAAAATCAAAGGAGAGAAATCTCTGGACTCGACTACCTTATCACCTCAGCATCGATAACTAGTTTCACCTTCCATCGCATTCTATCTCTTACAATTCTCGTTTAGACGAATAAACAATTTCAATCGTGAATGGATTCATCCATCCTCACATAATATATCTACTAATCTTTTGCAGAAAATAAATCCTTACTACAATATCAGAAACTTTTTTCGACAATCATTTTACAAATGGCTCAGTTAATATTAAGTTTTTTTTCTTTTCAAATAAGAAAGTCCATTTACACTCTCAGAAAAAGATACGAAGTGTGAACCCACATTAAGAATGTTTCTGTTTCTAAATAAAATTGGCACGAAAACTTGTTTAGATGATGATAATTAATATATCCTATCTTTACAGACACATATTATTGTCAGCTATATCAAAGCAAGTTCCTCTGATAACTTAGGATCAATCTGCCGAAGCCATTTCTCCACATCCATCTTTCTCGACATCTTATCCATAATTTGTTTCACCAAATTAATATACTTCTCTTTCGCCTGTTCTGATGACATTTCACCCAATTCTTTCCATGCTTTCCTGCAAATGATCAGGTCCAGCTGTAATTGTTTTCATTCAAATGAAGAGGTAGTCGAAGCTTCCCCCCTCCCCCTCCCTCATTCCTGCAAACTTTCAGAGTACAGCATGACAGGTTGAAGGTTTTCAAAGCATTCTTTCCTTTTTCATTCCTCTTTTCCTAGGTGCTTCAAACTGAATAAAACTGATGAAATTGAGCAGAGACCATTTCGCCTTTTCGACAAAATTCAGGAAACTTGGTTGTGCTTTTCGATTCTTACCCTCTGTTGCTTGTTTATACAAGGAATAGAATGCAAGCTTTTCATCATTGGTTGGTACCATTGGGCCTACAACACATCTTAATTAATTCAGTTTTGTATGTTGTAGTTGTTTAAGACTTCATGCAAATCTTTTCAAGCATGGCTTAAAATTTCTCATAATTGTTTGGCCTACTGATATTCGATATCATCTTGCACACTTCCTTTAAATTTTTGGCCGGTAATCAATCGGTTTTAATCTTAATCTGAACGTATTTCGACGATTGCTCTACTAATAATTGTCGAATTGTAATGTACTGCAACAGAACTAATTTATTGAAACAGTTGTATTAGTATGCTTTATAACTAATAAACCCCCTGCTATTCGTAGAACGATCCTTAGACTTTTGCAGCAGCATCTGCTACATAACAACTGATAACGATGCTGATATATCAATGGAAAAAGAATGAAATCTTTACCAGTTTTCGGCATTTTCTGTATAACATTTACAGCAGCCTGGAATTTCTCTTCTATCGACATTCTGAAAGCGCTTCTCTGACAGACAAGCCGATTGTTCTTATATTTCTCTCCAAGAAACCATCTAAATCTACTACTCGGCTACAGTTCCGTAACAAGATTGGAGCACTGATATAGTGAACACTGAGAGAATTCTAACATACAACTTTCTAGAAATACTTTTTGGTTAAAATCGATTATAATAATGCCATGTTCTATAGTAGAAAGGGTTGCTGAAGGGACGTTATAGACGAAAAAGGCACAAATAACGAACAAAACGTTGACAAGAAAAGGTCGAAGGAAGTTTTATCCATAAATAGGTCTTCCAGTTTTATTCGTTTTTATTTTTGCTGTCAGTTTTATCGATTTATCTGGAAATCAAGAGGTCTTTGTTTCAAAAGCTTCACCCTTCCACATATTTGTTATAGTAGTCCAATGATCAGTATCCTCAAAGTTGCTCCGAAACAAGTATGCGCCAATACCGCCCTCTCTCAGTTGAAAATCAACTTCCGATGCTTAAGAAGTGCTGCTAACAACGACTCATTGGCATCTTCTCCGAGCATTCGTCGTGAAACAAACATCGCGCAAAACACAAATTTTAGATCGAACGGTTCCACTCATACTGCACTATTAAATTTCAGATATAACATCTAAAGAATAGTCTGAAATGCAGTTAAAAAAGCAGCAAAAATGAAGAGGAGGAGGTCGTACATGCATGCATACGCCATGTTAATGCACATACAAAGAATTGATGACTGCAACGAATGAGTATAAAAATTTATCATTCAAAATGAGAGATGGAGAAGAAAGAGAACGAAGTGATAAGTAAGGTGATAAAGTGAAAAGAATAGTTCTGCCGACAGATTGTCCTTCTCAAATCTCCTTCGGTTTGTCGCAGATGAATTAACTTTTCAGACATTGCCACTCCACCTTTTGCCTTTCCGGCAATTGTCGGAAGAAGTATCGAAGGGTTCTCGAAATTATTTGCAAAATGACGTTAGTGGCAAACTGGATCTGTCTGCAACCTCTCAGCGTTTTGTAGTTGAAAACTAATAGCAGTGAATTCACAATTAGCATTAAAATAGGTTTTTGAACAAAATTCCTTGCTGATAAGAACGGAAAGAAATGAGCATTATCGTGAAGTATATATGATTCGATTTTAATTGATTCTTTCATAGTCAAGCAAATTTTTTCGTATTCTAGCAAGTCGTATATTACGTTGATGATGTAAGCAATCGCAACATTCTTTATAAGCCGAAACACAACATAAGGGTTGCTTTGAGACTCACATGGCAAGTGAAATCTTTTGTTATTTTCATCGTCATGAGTAGGAATGTGGTTTTGGATTGGGCTTTGAAATTAATTGTTGAGTGTCGAGCAGGACCTAAGAGTTATATATCGTTTCCTTTAGTACTATTCCAACAGTGAAGCCCAAACTGATAATTGCCTCTACTCGTAAGCGCTTGGCTCCAAATCTCAAAAGTAATTTTCTCGTGTTGTTGTTTTACAATTTGGTCTTCTCCCAGTAATATCAATGCTATCAGTAATGTCTGGAGTATCATACTCCGATATCAATGCTATAAGCAATGTCTGGAGTTGTCGCGAATTTCGTTTCGCGAAACTTCAACCATACAAACGAATAATCAAATAAATTTCTTAAAATGTTCCTAATATCATGACTCATCTAATTAATTCTGCATTCTTTCAAATTATTTCTCATGACATTCTTGTGTTATCTAAATCCACTCACACATTTGGTACGGTATTGCCTTTGTTAGCAACTGCTCGAAATCGCTATCTTGATTCCCATCTTTGTTCAGACATATCCATATGCCAATCCTCCATTGTCACAATGCCTGTGCAATTGGATCCTAGCTATCCAAATGCATCTGCTTAATTGTTTAATGAAAACCACTCCCACTTCCTAATGCCATGAAGGGGCATTTTTGGTCAACCCAATAAATCCCGGTAATTCGTTCGTCCACACAACACAACTCACATTAATTGCCCTTTGGTCGTCCGTTCAACTCAAATCAACCGCTATTCGGTTCTCCTTTTAATCAACTGCTACTCAAATCCAACTTAACCTTGTCCAACTCAACACACATCAATCGACTCCCCGCAAACAACGCGAAAGGTAAATCAACCTTGGTCGAAATACTGTTCTATTTGGTTCTCACCTTCAACGAATTTCACGACAGGACTAATGTACTAATAACAGTTTGCACTCTGAATTATTGCACTATTTGAAACTCTTCAAATTTCACTTCCCGCAAACTTTCTTATATTTTCTCTGCACGGCAGAATTCTGTAGTTCTGACAAAATGATTTCGATACAGCACGGCATCAAACCGATTATGGTGAATTGATAATCGGTTATGCGACTTCGTAAGACAGACAGTTTGTCGCATAGCGATCTGTTATCACTTGAGAAATTTTACAACCTTCTCCTACTCTTAAATAATTTACTTGTCTCTTTTGCCGAGATGATTCGCAAATAATTCCAGTTGGCCAGTCAAAATCACATCTCTTTATTCGGCCTGAAACCGGAATCAGAATTGTTCCTGTACTTATTAATGCAGTTATGAAGTGGTCGATTCTCCTTTAGCTTCTAATAAATTCTCGCAAAGCCGATCGGTGGATGGATGGATGGATGTCACTGTTAAGTTTACGTCGATTCATTCTCTGCAAATGTCAAACTATTGGAAAGTTTTTCAAAAGCTATGACCTCACTTCCTTTCTCATTGGTCAATGAACTTATCACTAAATTCCTTCCCCCTCCAAACTTTCCGCCAAATGAGCGGTTTATTATGAATGAGTTTGTTAGCTTTGTTGTTATGTGGCACAGTTGAATTTGTTGATGAAGTTTTTCTTTTGGAGAGATTTTCTTGGGTTGTTTCTATGAGATGGGAGTTGAAGTACGATAGGATAGGTTCGCTTGGATGCTAAAATCGGTCTCGGTCCAGAATGTTTGTCCCAGACACTGTTGAATTTGATGTAGTGAGAAACCATGCCTGCTGCTGATGTAGTTGACTGGTGAATAGACAGTTAGCGATATGAACAAGACGATACGGAATGCACATGTGAAGATGAACAGCCACATCAGTGGAATGTGAATATGAACACTCTCCAATCTCAACCAAAATCTGAGTTAGTTGGATGATGATGAATCGCCTAAATCTTGAGGGGAACGGCGGTTTTTTTAGGATGAAGCTGACTAGTATTCTTAAATGTTTATAAATCTGGATAAACAATAGGTAATTTTGCAGTCAAATTATAATCTGATGGCCAGAGAGATTAAGTTGTATCCGTTACGAAGTTTCTTCGTAAACAAAACTACACATCATTTAACTGCGAAAATAATTTTATATGAAAATATTTCTCATGAATTTAATGCAATATTTTTCGTTATGAATTGATTTCGAATTTTCGACAGGTTTGGATTGGAACAGAACGATTGATTTCATTCAGTACTGTCATTAGCGCTGTTGAAATCACTAACGACAAAGGTGACCTGATCGCAAGTGGTTTCCTCGGAATTTTTTTCTCATCCGTGTCTACATTTACATGTCCAGTCGGCCAACCATTCAAGTGCTATTCCGTTTCTTCATGTCATCCGAAAGAAATCTGTCAGAAACTCCGAAAAATGCTCAGTACATACAGATTACATCGAAATAAAGGTCTCCAACTCACAACAATACAATATTAATTTCATTATTACTACCTAAAATTACAGTCTTGAGATCTCGAATTTGCAAACCGCTCCTTGGTAGTTGGATAACATCGAGAGGTTTTGGTTAATTCAGGTGGTTGCTGTTGTTGTCCGCTCCTTCGTGGACCTGAAGTTGATTGCACTTCTTTAGATACGGCAGTACTCTTAGCTGATGTCAAGATTTGTCCATTCAGGATTCATCTTAATAACGATTGACATGATATCCCGATTTTTTATGTAAGTTATATTTTCTGAAAATGTTATTATCAATCAAACAATATACTTGCAAATCGGAATGCTACAGAAACAAAAAAAAGAAAATCGTAATGCGAGTGCTGTTATTATTCAGTCAGTTTACTTTTTTTGTCAGGTACCCGAGAGCGACGATACTTGAATTTTGAAGCAGTTCGAAAAGTATGTTTGGAAAAGGAAGTCAGCATTTCTATGCCCCAGTTAATTCATATCCATCATGTCGGAACCGAAATCGACAAAAAAATCTGTATCCAAATCTGGACTACGAAGACGATGACGATAGTAATGTGTAAGTTGCTAACAGCTTAGATGCATTTGACATTTTGAAACTGAAATCCAAACTTAACGGCAGTGGATTAAAAATCCGTTTAATTTGGAACTTGGATCTATAATTATCATTTAATGAAGTATATCATAGAGATGTGGTAACAAGTCTCATTTCATTTGTGGGACATGATTTAGAGCACTGAGACAGTTACCTCTTTTGTCAAGGAAAGGTAAAATGCTTGTTCCTTATTTCAATATCTAATGACTAATCTTTCCCTAAATGAGTTGAAAAAGCTAATCAAGCCTAGAAATTTGTTTGCTGCTTTTTGTACTTTTTATTTAACGAATCAATTCTGCAAATTATTTCCATCTAGGTCATATGAGTCAGACCATACAGAATGTGATGATTTTGGAGGGAATCCTGATAGTTCATCATCATTGGCAGTATTGGAATGGATTCAAAATCTGTCTCCTTGGGTCAGATATAATGGAACTTTTTTTCTGTTTTTTACTGCAATAAAGTTCACTCATCTATAAAAAGTCGAATTGGTCAGTCTGAGAAATTACTGAGTGATTTAATAAATTAAGTTTGAGATTAAGACTGTATAACAGTAGAAATTTATAGATGATGTGATGCTTGAAACGTGGTTAATGTTATTTTGCCAGTAATTTATTGGCAACTTAATTAACCTAACCCATTCTTGAAAATCAAACAACACCACAAAGGCAAAGAGATTTACTTTTATTCACCTAAAACAAAAACCAAAAAGCAAGTGTTAGGTTAATTATTTGTCTTTCAGTTGCTTATTATTCTCGTCTTTGGTGTTATTGTTGTTGCTGTTGCTTGCGTTATTATTAATTACTCATGCTCGAATTTAAGCAATGAAACTGCTCCACTGAAAAGGTACTTTTCAACTGTCACGTCAGCAAATCTTGACATTACGTTCCGATGGGATTTTTTTTTCATGATTATATTTTTCATGTTCATAGTAACACTAGCTTTATGCTATTCTAATATTTGATGTATGAAGGAGATATGGCTTGAAATGCTAAGCATCATAAATGCATTCTATGGTAGGTGAACTTTTATTTTTTATGCAGTGTAGCGATGCGCTGATAAACCTTATAAACACGAGATGTTAATCTCTATGAAGAATTGGATTTATATAAGTGCAGCTGCTATATATGCATTATATTTATTATTTACAGATATAAGCAGCAGATAAATGGCATTTTGAAGAAAAATTTCACTAACGAATATGAACACGGTACTAATACGAAGGCAGTCTTGCTGCTTATTGGTGAAAAATGGGTCTACCAGGTGGGTCTTTTTAGACTTTCCCACTTATTTGAATATCACATATGAGAAGATTTTTCATTAAATGTTTCACTTTGAATAATAGATTGCGGAAACGTGCCACTTTGCATGGAATTAAAAAAGGTTTTTGTAAATTTTTGAATAAAGCAGATAATTCTAAATTCCATTGATGAAGAGGATTTAAAAGTTTGAAATGTTGTGATGTAATTCCAGAAACCAGTCGAACCATATGTCGTATTAATTGCGGGTATAAAGGCTGATATGTTAGCCGATGCTCTTGGTGATGTTTTTTCCAATGTCACTGGAAAGGGTGAAATTGATAGAATATTTTGTAATGAATACAAAGAACGTCGATTATTGGAAAGTGAAGTTACAAATTCATTGTCGAAATACAGTAAATCAGTAGTTTTACATGGTGAATTTCCGGAAAAATTCTAAAATTTGAAAAATGAATATTTTGATCACACTGAGTATTAGGCAGTCGGAAACTGGGAAGTGGAACTCGTAGACAAAAATATAGGTTTATGTAAATACCTAGAGATAGTCTTCTTCTTGGAAGATTTCTTATCGGTTTGATTTTATTAAGCACTCGAGACAGAGAAGCAGTAGTTTGGAAATTTTCAGGAATCGACAAGCTGCGAGGACATGCTCTGTTATATTTGCATAGTTTATCTGATCCCGACCATTCGCCGTTTCGTTCCGCTCTCATTTTACTGACTATTAATTTATTCTTCGGTGCATACCCCAGCTGTGAAGATGAGATATCTAGGTGAGAATGAGGCACGTTTTTAGCTTAAAATAAATACTTCCTTTTTCTAATGATTAATTCCACCTTAAAAATATTTCATGTTTAATTCATGGTTCAGTTTACTGTATAATAATGATGTGCGCTGAATTAAAATTTTTTTATATCGAAGTATGAAGATTTTCTGTATGGTCTTGTTTTATCTATTTTATAAGAGAATTTTTCAGTTATTTATTAAATATATGGGACTCGGATTATATTGGTGAGGACCAAATTCGACCGATTCTGTCTCGGATATCTTCTTTCTTGATATGCTTGGAAGATTGATTGACACTGAATCATATAAAGAGTGACTAAATTATTCGATTTGTATCTTATAGAGAAAGTAAATAGTATTGGATAAATCAGCACCGATAAGTTACTTCTGAGTAAAAGATTCAGATACTAGTTTCTCTAATTAATTAGAAATTGAAATTTGTATTACTTTTGTCCATTCAGGCATTTTATCATTTTTGGGAAAGCGTAAATGCATACATTTTACCAAGTATTTTTTCATTCTGTCATGTACTGTATCATTCACAATTTGGAATAAAAAAAAACTTATTTGACACAGTAAAAAAAACATCAATTTCCATATGTGGTTGTTATAAATTAACAAAGAAAATACGAATTAACAAGCTCATTAACATTTTTGTTAATTTATATTTCCTAATGTAGAAACTGATAGAAGAATCAATATCCGCTATATTTTTTGCATGGATGCATAACCCTTCCAAGATCCAGCATAACTTTCTTGTCCAAAAAAGTGATGAAGGGGATTCTATATTATCTTGTCTGAAAAAGTGGTTAGTGCGGATTCTATATTGCTTTTTGTCATATATGATGCTATCTCTCATATTGAAGTGTGTGATAATTGCATTTCTATGCTACCAATTTTGTGAAAAAAACATTTCATTATAATGCTAAAACACAAAGCATGAAGTTGAATTACAAGCTTTTATATCAAATTCATCTCTAGCTGGTTATGTTTAGTAGTTTTGTCAAGTAGTTTCATTGGCTTTGGATAGATTGCTTAATGGAATATTTAAAACTGAATCTAGAGAATTAAAAATATTGCATTTCAATTATTATGCGGCAAGGAAATCTGTTTATTGAATATAATTGGTGTTATTAAATTTTTAAGGGATTGTCTGCAGCTGTATTAGCAGTGCATTTAGTTATTATTTTTTGTCAAGAATTAAATATTCAGGTTGGGTGGTAATGACTATTTTTGTTCATTCGAGCACCGCATGTTTTTTCTCAATGTTGATTTTTAGTGGGAAAAATAAAAAGCATAAGCAGAGATGTTGAACAGGAGATATATTCTGAAATGTTTCATAGAGGCGCCTCTGTGATCACATGATGCGGCCGAAATTACCTGATAACAAAACCAAATTTACCTGTCAACAGTGGTGATCCACGGAGCAATTACTGTGAACTCTCTGTATTGGTGATCATCCGATCCTGTACTTCCTATTGCTATTCTTCCCGGGATTGATCTGATTAAGGAAAAGATCTCTGCTACTTATTATACGAAGTAATTCCATATGTATGGTGTCGCCAGAACAACAATCATTTTCTATCTTCTTTTAGCTTCTTATTGGCAAATTAACAAAGCAATTCAAGTTCCGAGAAAGTTTAAGAATTTCAGTTTTTCTAGGAATTATTTATTTTGTACAATGAGGAAAAGGCGGAAGGAACGACATTGATTATTGCAATTTTCTATATTATCATGTTATTTTATGCAACAGTCAAGGTCGGGTCAAAATCCTTGCTTGTTTCTCAACCGATCATTTTACTTTTCGAAAAAAGCTTCGCTTCCTTAAACAATTGATATGATGATACGGCAGCATCAAATACAATATCTCAATTTTATTTCTTGCCACGAAATTTTACGAATTTTATGGAAGGAAGAAGTTGAGATTTCAGAATAGTCGATATCTTTTATGTCGAGTGGCAATAAGTATTGTTGCAAGAATAGGTCTCTCCACTATAATGATAAGCTTATACACTGATAATTTGTGCAACACCAACAGTCATTGATTTATGGTGCAAATGACGAAATCACCGTTCTCTTGAAATCCTTTTGAACGGAGAACTATTTCATAGTACCATTGGTTACTCGTTGCGTCATTAGAACAGAAGAAACATGTGGAAAAGAAAAAAGCAAGTAGTAATATTACTTATGGAGGACGTTGAGGAAGAGAAGCTATAAAGGTGGAATAAAAAAACAAGCAGATGCTACATAACGACCTCCTCCTTCTATAAATGAAAAGTATTCTGCGTAACTGTAACTCGTTGCTGTAGATTACTTGCGAGATTTCACATCGTGACTCGCATACCACTTAGTAATGATAGACTTCTGAAACAATCAGCATTTGTTTACTAGAAACAGAAGAATTTGTGAGCATCATTGGCTTTTTGCTTTAGAATCTCATTCTCAGAGGAAATTATTTCTGATCAACGGAGGGATCTGGGTAGCACCAATAAAAGATTTAGAATTAACTTCTCATGATCATCTAAAACGCCAAAGATTGAACCAGGGAAGTTAGATGAATCAAGTAAACAATAGTCTGAGAAATTTGAAGGACTTATATCAGTGCTTTCAATTTATTTTGCTTTCAGCGACACAAAGTAAGCCAGCAGTGCAGCAGATAGTTACTTTGGCCTACACAGTAAATGGCTTTGTGTGATAAGGAATAAATAAAGAAGAGACGAACAATCTGTTGAAAGAAAACCTGAACGAATCAAGACCAGATTTTACATCTTGGAGATTTCAGCCTTGCATGAGCCTTGCGTGAACTAAATAATACTTGTATGCAGTTTCTCAAAAAGAATTATTTAAATCCAAAATTAATCACAATTCTGGGCTTTGCTTTGATGTATTCACAAATTTATGCGAAATACACAAATACACATGGTATTCCATTCTACACAGTAAGAAAGATGGAAAGATTCGATGAGATTGATGATAGGACTATGAATCCATTGATTGAATCAACGCAATTGCACGGACAATAATATAGCAAGAAAATTGCAAATTGGAAAAACTGTGGAAATAAATAACTTCTTAAGAGTTGTTACGCATGGAAATAGTGAGAATGCGTACGACACAACACGCAACATCGATAGTCCGCTTAGCTGTAAATAAGATTTTCTTATTCCATTGTGCTATAATTATTATAAATAAAAGAAATGAATGCATTGCCGATAAAATACTGCTGTTGATAAAGCACTCCTTTTATGATAAGTATCCGTTAGAATTTAGTCAAATGTAGATGAATATGTTCAAGACTATTTTTTCCTTTATTCCTTTCATAAATAACCTTTCTTTTTCATTTCACAACAAACGGATCTCATTTTTCTATTTTCGAGACAACCTATTCGTTTTAATCAATCGGCAAATAAACTGCATCTATTCAGGCAAAACTGTTGAAGTGACATCCATTTATGAAGAAAATTAGATTTTTCCTCATCCTGCTAAAAGATATTTAGAATATTAGCACCGCCAAAAACTATTTTATTTAAATTTATCTGTTTATTGAGGGAGAAATCCAAAATAGGATAAAAATCCAAGTTTAAAAAAATAAGACATGCTTGCAAATGAGAGGTGATTACTATTCCTTCATCGCTTAATGTTATTTTGTGCTTAAAGAAGCATATTTTTTTGGAAAGCTTGAATTCGGTAGACCGATATGACACCATTTCCCAATATACACCAAAATTTTCATGAATATTCTGCAAACATTTGATTGGATGGATGGATAACCTGATTGAAGTTGTAAAATCAGCAAGCAAGGCAGGACTCGATGTAACTTCGAAATTTTGGTTCAGGGTCGAGCAGCGTCCGAAATTTAGATGAATGAGTCTATGCAACAGAATTAGCGCTTTCGTGACAAACAAAACACTTCAACAGCATGAAAGTAGGAATTTGAAAGAAAATATGGTCGGTAAAGATGCAGTGGATACTGATTACCGATTTTTTTCCCTTTGACATCCGCTATTTACTCACTTCCATAACACTAGAATATTATATCCACTCCCAAAAAACTATAAGAATGATATTTTATCGATCGGTTTTCCGCTAAAAGAATTCTTTGATAGCGTTCATAATCAGTGAAGACGTTTGGATAACGTCCTATCTGTGAAGACAATTTAAGTATTTAGAACTTCATTTCAAAACACTCAAAAAAAGATCCATATGTTTATGCATGGCATAGTGTTCATGTTCATTAAATGAAGAATAACCATTTGTATATAAAATAAACAAACAACCAACATGATAGTGTGCTGAAAGATGAGAGTATCCTAAGATAGGTTCCAATTCCTTCCTAAACAAGAATTTATTAAATTATAAAAAACAGTACTAACAGTTTTAAAAAGAATATTTTCATGGAGCTGTAAAAAAATTTTAATCAATGCAAGTATTTCTCGAAACACAATCTTTTTGATATTTTTTCCGTTACATGCACACTACATAAAAATTAAGTTCAGATGAAAACATTTCTATCACAGAAAAAAACCAGCCGAAAATTCGTAAGAACTAAAAAAAAATTAATGCTTTAAAAAGAATTGAAAATTAATATAACTACCGAACCGAATTAAAAGAAAATGAAACTGAACGTGCATCAGTAAGTTTTAGATGATCTCAATATGATTAATATATATTACTAAATAGCCATTCATTGTAACTATTAAAACTAAGAATATGTTTTGGCGAGTGGAACAGCAAACCTATTTTTGGCGTAATGAGCAGCAGATCTGGCACATTATGTAAATGTACAATATCATCCATCCCTTGAGCAAAAACACAGAATCAACAACATGTAACAGTGAAAACACTGCATTCACCAACATAATTTCAGGTATACAATTCCAAGTTCCTCACAAACGCAGAGGTAAACAATTTCAAATTTCGTCTTCTCCCCGTTTTCATGCTGGAATCAGCATTTCCTAGAAAACGTGTGTAAAAGCATTTCCAAAAAAAAAGTTCCCTTGCCTAACCGACATGAAAAGGAATGCTTATTTCAAAAGACGAAGAAATTTCGCTGATCCCAGCTCTTCCGCGTACTAAAAAAATAAATATGTGCCATATATGTCCCTCTTCATCAAATGAGGTAACCAATGACACATTCAGGATTTTTCCGAAGAAAAACAGAAGTAATCCTGCTGATCAAACAAAATCTACCACAAAAAATTTCAATCTGTATACTCTCTTTATCCTTCGCTTTCTGTCACTATAGCAGCAAGGTGACATATAGCTCATCAGCAATTTCTAGATTTCAATAAATACTCAACTACTTAGTCAAATATTATAAACAAAGAGACGATATTCGATCTAGAATTAATCCTGAATATGTCTTTTTTGCATTAAAACACTAAAATAACAGTGTTGCAGGTGAGCATTTGAATATTAATCGATCATATAATTAAAAATAAGCACGTATTCTAACAAAACAAAATGATGTAAAAGTAAGTATCCAATAGAAATAGTGAAAATATGATACAAATAACTGCTTCATATCTGCAGAGATTTTTCGTTTATCATACAATCCAATTTTTAAACAGAAGATAGTACTAATATCTTTATTTCAACTAAGCACATCACAATCTAAATCATTTTTTTCAGTATACTTATTCCATCGAAGTCATTTCTTTTCCTGTTTTATTTAGTAGCAATTTTTTTCTGCTTCCTCACATCTATTGTGAAAAAACACTTAGCACTTTTAAATATATTCCTGATCTTATTTAGTGCTACTGAAATAAAAAACAGGTACTTTAGTGGAGACTAGAGAAAGAGCTTTTTTTAGCTCAAAATAACGTACTGGATTCTGAGATCATAAATGCCTGCTGAAATACACTATGTCTGGAAGTTAGTTAATTATAACGTCTATGAAACAGGTCTCTCAAGCAAAATATCGCTCATATATTTAAAAACTAATTAAGAACTGATCGTTGTAACTAATCTTTTGCCGATTTACCGATAATCGCTGTACATTTCCTACAGAAGAAAGAAACAATGCGGAAAATAGCAGGATCTTCATCGCCTTACCAATCGCTCAAACAGAAATTTAATAAAAAAGCAGTAAATGTACTAAAGAAAACAAATTCCCAAATCACGTCTTCGATTAAAATCAGTGAATATGGAAAATTTTTTTAGTATCAGGAAGCAGAAATATGGAAGATCCAAATACCATTCTAGCCAACACTACAGGAATGATTTAAATCTAAATCACATTTTTCGGTAATTAAAAGGTTGAACTACATACATCTGATCCTGAAATCCCGAACGATCTAATTTAAGTTTTTTTTTTTTAAAGCAAACCCAACTGACATTAGCATGACAAGACCAAAGAGACATTGAATGGAGATACAAATATAACACAAGTGTATATGTTGCTCATTTATATTACTCAGCAACCAATGAAACATGAAACTAAAACAACATTTATAAAACTCTCTCTGAGCTTATCAGCGAATAAAAAAATAGAAAAAAAAAGAACCTGAGATCGGCTGTTTCTCCAATCCTCCAACATAAGAGGTAATTTGGTAACAAAAAAAAGTATAATGCCATTCATGAATTTCTAAAACTGTCATTCGTAGAGCTGGAAGTACCACGCTGGCTTGTTACAATCATTTTCTTATATCCACTTGGTCGAACAACATAGGAATTCGTCTAAAAAATACCTGCCTCAATTTATAAAAATCTGGATCCAATATTACCTACAAATTTCGATGTCAATCAAACTAAATTTTGTTGATAAATCCAAGTATATTTCGATGTGTGCCATTTTCAGCCAATAAGCAAATTGCGATTGAAATTTGATAAGAGCTATACAAATTTTCACAATTAACAATAACTAATATAAATAAGCCAAAACAAAAAGATTTTTGCTTAAAACCTACTGTTTTGATAACAACTGATAAAAAACTTAACCAATATTATCAACGCTGAAACTGATAAAAACTTGGTACTTGGAATCTAATGCTAAAGCTATAATAATGTAAGGGAAGGAAAAGCCTGATTATAGCTCCTCGTATGCCGAAAGAAAGCAACGAGGTGCTGAAGCAAAAAAGTAAACAAAACGACATACTGGTGAGTTTGTTCCACTGGAAACATAATATGTACTTTGTTGCGCTGAACGACTCAATACCGGAGTTGATTGTTGCAAACGCCCACCACTAATAATGTTAACATACGGTTGCTGGGTAGAATTTCGAACAGGTACCGGCGAGCTCTGTGGACGGACCACATAAAGTGGTGAATTAGATAAAGAAGTCACAGGTTGCTTTGTACCTATCATCAAACGCTGCTGCTGCTGTTGCTGAAGCGGTTTGTAGCTAATAGAATAAATGAACGAATAAAATTTAATCTGCAACAATCTTTACCTCCTCTCCTACAAAAGCCTTAATGAATGGAAGTATACACTAACAACGGACACAGCCGGCCTCCGATCACTTCCAGATCTGTGAAGAACACCAGAATGCACATTGTTGTTATTTGCTGATGCACTGGCAGATACTATTGATAAATGTTCATTTGTTACGGCTCTGTAAAACAGCTCTGTGATAATTCTTTAGGAAAGGTTCTGGGATTTATTATGACATATGCTTTTCGAACTACATTAACAAAGATAGTGACCATCACTAATATTTAAAACGCGAAATTTTAGGAAAAATTAGAAACTGCCAATGTAAGTCCATAACATACTTGTACACAGCTTCGCCAAATCCTCCAAACATGTTTTGATAGTCCGCAACTTCTTTCAGTCCAACTGGTTTTTGAGTTTTTACGAAATGTACCAATACTTTCTTTAAAACACGAACTTTTTAAATGAAAGTGTAGAACAAATTGATAGAGTAAGCAGAAAATCAATTCCTGTTGAAAGTCTTTCTATGAAATTTCTAAAAAATCAACAATAAAGTAAACTTACGATGACAAAATTTTGAAGTTTTTCGGCGGCTAATTTGTCAACTATGTTCGGTTTGTCCGACATTATCTTCCGAAGATCGTTATGCAATTGAGCAGCTCGAGGTATCACTACAGAATGTACAGTCTGCAACAAATCTGAACATTTGAATAATATAACATAAAAGATAAGAATTTGAGCCTAATTATTATGCATATACTAAAAATGTTTTGTGAACTTGATAACATATGCCTTTCCTATTTGGTAAAATGCAAGAAAGTTAAGAATGACAATGAAATACAATAATGATTACATAATTTAAAAGTACTATGTAACTGGTGTCATTGTTGAGAAATATAGTTTTAAATGTTTATATATCACTTCTAATAAAAATTTTATAATAAAAATGAGTACGTCAACGCCTAGCTCGTTCAGAGCGTACAATGATCCGTACAATGCCGCAAGTGTACAATTTTCATCACGCCAAACTTGGGCAAGCACTTGAGTTACACGCGACCGTAGATGGCTGATGTTGTACGACCTGAAAACTTCTACTTTAGTATAAATTCTTTTCATGTAATAGTTAGAGAAAAACGTTTGCAGAGCTTTTTGATTTATGATAAAATTATAAAAAAATCAACACATTTTAATAGCCAGAGTAATACTTCTAAACAACTTTAATTTTCTTCCGTACAACATGTATAAAAACCTACCTGCACATATTGGCTAACAAACGACTAGAAAACTCTCGTAATGCCCAATGATTGTCTGTTTCTGGGCGAGCACATAACTGCCGGCTTAATATGCAGGACAGTACAGAAGGTAACAACTCATGCAGCTGTAAACTCCATGATCGATAATTCAAATAATTAGAAAAGACAAATAAATTAGCCTCAAGAAAAAAAATCCATCACCAAGAAATATTATTGTCTGATTGGTCAATACTCATTGATCATCCAGTATATCTCATCTCTCATACAATTCGTTAGTTCATTCTCTTTTAAATGTTATAAATTACAAACCGCCAAAAGAAAAAAATAATGGTAACTGACACAACGTTCCAACGACAGTGCTGGATTATTTGCCAAACTCTGGATCATCCTCATCAAATATATCAGAATAGCCAGATTGTGCTGCACAATATTGCACCGAACCTTAATTTTAAAAATACAGTAAAACAGATGAAATCATAAGATATAAGCGATGCAAGATCGTTTACATAAAAAATATTAAACAAATTGCAGGATAAAGAAATGAACAAACAACCAACTCCTTCAACGATTGCCACAGAAAACCTAGGTAGTAATTGTTGCAAACCCGCATCTGTTTGGAGGCTGTACAGTGCTTCCTGCAAATCAACGATTGATAACCAAAGAATCACAGGAATGGAATTATCAATTCGAAATATCATGCTAGGTAGAAAATAAAAATACCTTTACGAACAATGTTACACGATATTAAAACTACTTCAATCTCAATAACTCAATGTCTCACTTAATATTAAGATGGAAATATATGCTTCATAAATGTGTTGAAGTTTCACTTCACCATCATTGGTCATTTCTTATCCAAACTTCTCATAATATCAAATGAAATACATAGAATTAAACGTACCGTCCTTCTTGTATCATCACTGCCCATAATAGCCTCGGTGATTTCTTTAAAGAATACCTGCTGCTCCTGAAAGAAATTAAGCTTGTGTCTGACGGAAATGAGATTAATGTGAAATGAAAGTCTACCATAGAAAAATTAATTATAAAGACATTAAAATCAGCCACATAAAACCTAACTTCCACTAAGCCAGGTTTGCAAAAATCATAGAATACGAAAACTCTAATGAGCATGGGAAATATGACGTAGTTTTTTGTACACCCAAAAGAATAAAAAAGAAAGAAAAAAACAAGTAGCAATAATTCATCCCATTTAGCCTCTCTTCTATGATATCAGAGAAAACTTTCAAAAAATATAAATTGCACATGCTGACATATGGACTATTAAATTATATATATGTATATATACCTTTTTTACATTGTAGATAATACTAAGATACCACGAAACATATAAACAGTAAGTGAATAACTCTACAGCAAAAACGGACCACAGAGAGTGCGTGTGTAGATGTTGTTTTGATTTGTACTTGTTCAGTTTGTCGTAGGCTTCTATGTGCCTTTGATAATATTGATAGACCCGTATCAATTGCTGCTCTTTCGGTAGCAACCGTTATTGGCGCTTCTGTTTCCATCACAGGAGCTGGATTCTCCGGTACAGCTGGTTGCACACCATCAATCACTAACCAGTGAGCTGAAACAAGGAGACGCTGACATGTGAATTTATTGCACAAGCCTTGCTGAAAACTAGTTCGCACGCCACAATAAAATGATTTGAAAAAAAGAAAGGATAAAAGAAACATCTAGATAACTGACACAAGATGATTTAAACAGTTTCTTGCAGTTCATAAAAAAACAAACAGACTTGAAATTACCGAAAAAAGAACTTGGACTGTAAGAAAATAAAATCAAAATCTATTAAAAACTAGCATTTAATATTGGTTTCAAGAGGTAATTTAGCTGCAGGCGCATTAACTACTGGTGTGATTTCGACATCGCGATCATCCGTAATAAACAAGTCACGTCCCAATGATCCAGCAAAACGAAAAGGTAGTCCTTCTTTCACAGTGAAACCAAATAAAGGCTAGAGCAGTGTATTTGATCATATATCATTTATTTCTCTCTTATCATGCTTTTTTTCATGAAAGAGAAATTCAAACTTCTTCAAAAAAAAAACATTTAGCAATCAATATAATGGAACCAGAAGTATATCGGAGAGGCGAACAAGCTTAAATCGCGCATCACATTAATCACATTAAAATGATTCATCTAAATATCACTTACTAAAGTTTCCAGACTTGGGACAGAAATGAAGAGTAGGTGGCCTCCCTTTGCAATTCTTTATAAAATTGCATTAAATAAGTTTCGAAATAGAAAAAAAATGTTTATCGAATATCAAAAAGTATATAGTTTTTCAAATTCTAAAACTATTTAATTTAATACCGGATAGCCAGACATTGTAAATGCTGAATCGATATCCTCCGCTGTGACGCGCTTACGACGGCCGTGCACAGTGAATTTCTTTGCTTGTTCAATTACCATCTGAAAATGAAACTCATCATGTCTACAGCTGCCAAAAAACCAAAACCATTGCGGAAGCAAAATCGATAATTATGTATGTATATGTTTTTGAGAGTACATACTCCTACCTTCACCGCATATGTCGTTTGAACTGCTATTTGAGATGCGCAAACATCGGGGAGCGATGCTACGCCAACGGATTCCGCCACTACCTAGAATTTACGTCTGGACTTCATAGTTAAATTTACTTAAAAAAAAAAACGAATCAATGCTCGACTCAAGTTTGCACAAGCAAAAAGAAGAAAAAGCAAAAGAGATTTATCCAATAACATAAAAAAACAACAAAAATTTAGTAAGTTGTGCAGCAGAAAGAAGCATTAGTAAAACGAAAAATCACCTTAACATATGAAATTCCGTATTCCGCACCCACAATTGCTGCTCCAGAACTGCTGGTGTGCGTATTTGTTGTACCTATTAACAGCGTAAGTTCAAGAAAGTGAATTAAATAAATAAAATTCTAAAGAAATCAAGAAATTTAATACTTCACAAAACCAAATATGCATGTCGGTGTCTAGCTAGTATCTATAAGGATTTCGATTATCTTGGCTTTATCGGAATTTCTTTTCAAAGCAGTGTGAATTTCCTTCTATAAATTATTACGTCCGTCATATTGAGAAACCCCACTATTACTTAAACTGTCAACATATTTCATTGTCCACTAGGTTCCAATTACATAGCGACTAAAAGCTTAACGAACTACGGATCAATGAACAATTTATCCGGCACATAATGCCATTCTAAAAACAAAAACCGGTACATAAGATGATGAATAGTTTCAATGTTCGAAAAATTATTTTTAAAAAATCATAGGAGTGCCCAATAAAAATGAGAGATGCAAACCAGATGTGCTAGCAACATTCTGATGGCCACCATTAATCACATTCTGAACATTATTTGGCATTACACTGTTTCCACTGTTGCAATGCTGAACAGCGGGATTCAAAAAATCTACCGCGTTTATCACGACTTCACCAACTACTAGGATACTAAATATCAACCCACAAATTCGAATGGAACAAATTTTCACATTCAAAGCACCTGAAAATAAACAATTTAACTGTAAAACGAGGATGATAAGTGTTAAAAGGAATGAACTCAATGTACCGTACAGCCAGAAAACAACATTAAAGAAAAACTCACCTGCAAAAGGAGCAAATCGCCAACACTTTCCTTATAGGTTAATGTCAGTATACGTATGTAGATATTTTACACGAAGTACATGCCTCAAACGCATACGAACAACAACATCCATAAGTTTATGGATAAGCTAACATCACATATTTTACTATTACTAAAAATTTTTGGAGATTTTTTAATTTCAAATAAATTCTTCACAGTTGCAACGGATGAAAATATGCACGGTAATTGATACTATTATTTAGCTATAGCACAGTTAAGATAAAAATTTACCTATAAAATCGAAGTGGGCAGAAAAGATTAGAGTAAAATTAAAAATAAGCATCTAAAAGACAGCAATAAAAAATATATTTCAAAATCATAGTGGTAGCTTTTTAAACAAAAGACAATACATTGCAGCTTTAAATAGTTTTATTTGAAGAAAAACAATCAAAATGAAGAAAATAAAATAAATACTTTCCACCCCTCAAGAAAAACGAGTAACCAAGTGGAACGCATAAGCTTGTCTACATTCCTCTTCGGATTTTTAGAAATAAGACTTCGAAAAAATTTTTTGATAAAATAGAGCATTTCGATGGACTGAAATCAAAGCTGCTCATTGTAAAAAGATTATCTGACAACTGAGAGGTGTGCTATCACATATTTATTAAAAAACAGCAACATAACCTATCTAACTATACCGAAAAATAAAAATATCCTATATAAATAACAAGAATTCTTTCCTCTTGAAATCCCAAAAAAAAAATTTACAGATAAACAAAAGAGACTTGCTGAATGTTAGATGGTAAACCGAATGCTGATTTGTCTCTGAAAAAACAGTTCTCTCTAAATCTTTCAAATACATAGGCTTCGAATAAAAAGTTATTCTTTTCAAGAAGCAAAAATAATAAAACTGTAATGCAACAAAACAACTGAATGCAGGTATCATCAAAGTCATCGCTTTTGATCACCCGTCTTTTCTCAATACGCTGCTAATAATATGTGCTAATTCTTTTTCCAGGATTGGTAGAACAATAACACCTTCTTCGTCTATGAATGCTCCTATAGATTTCAGCACCTGAAGTATTCGATAGTACTACTTCCAATAAGAATTAAAAGAGGTAACAAATTATACTTGCTACATCTTTTAACACTCTTACACATCAGTATATGAATAATTTATGTAACATTTCCATAAACTATTCATATAAAACTGCATTAGTTTTATATTTCATTTTCGGCTCACTACTACACTTAATTGTACTAAATTAAGAGCATATCGTTAGCGGACAAGTTTGTGACAAAATATTATCATGGATTATACTATATATTTACAATTTGATAAAAAAGCTTACTTTAATATATCCTGTACGCGATTCTTGCATATATTCTGCTTCCAGAGTATATTTGTCATCGTATCTGTAAAATCGGCAAACAACGACATCAAACGTTTTATCCAATTACCGAAATTTTACATAGATCAATAAAGATTGTTTGACAATAAAAAACCAACTTTTTGATCGATGATGACCATTTCCAATATCTTTTAGGAGTTCGTCCGCTTGGATCCATTTCTATGCCTTGATAGAAAGTACCTTTTTCAACATACCATTGATACAGTTGTAAAACACCCATTAATATGAAATATGTAATGGAACATGTTGCAAGCACCTAAAATTTCCATGAACTTATTTTATATTATAAAAAACAAAAAATAAGAAATGAATGATCGGTGTTCCAAATATAATTCACACATAAATTCTTTACGGTTTTTTATTGCAGCAACAATAAAAAATTGTAAAGAATTTAAGTGCAAATGTAAATATATATTATATCGAACTTGAAAAAATCACCGGCTTAGATTTTGGAAATGGCTCATTATAATCATATATGAGACCGACAGCAGCAAGAGCAACAGCAACAGTAGATATTATTAGTCGCCCATCTGCCAGCGTATGTCGTTCACTCCAATTATCATATTTTTCATTGAAAATCTAAATTTTTCTAAAAATTGCGAACAAATTGTTTTCGAGGATGAGCTCATTATTAAATGATACTCTTCGGAAAATTCAGTAATTTTTCAAAAACTTATGCTAATTTTAACCTTCCTAATTGCATCGTCAATTGTGTTTCTTACGCTTGGTCCATCCCATTTATTGACTCGCAGTTGATCATAAGATTTATCTAACACTGTTTTAGAAGTTGTTCCACTATTCTGCGAATTCTGAAAAAAAAAAAACACCACACGTAGAACATCGGTCTTCACAGTACTGTATGTTACAGATATCAATTCAGGCTTACTAATTTATAGTACATAACTAATTATGTTAGCTCAGTCAATCTCTCATGTCTCAAATGTAAAAAAAAAAAACAATCCATAAATTAATTAAAAGTTATACGATAGACAAACAATTAAAGCAAACAAAAAAAAGATGAAAGTAAAGAAAGAAATAAGTGTTACTTCCTTCTCAAGATTTAACTATAAAGAAATCTCAAACTACTTATCGAAAAAATAGACTTACTTTAGACGGCATGACTGCAATTTTTTGTTATAAATATTATATCTGAAAAATGTATTTTAACTGAAATTCATTATTATCATAACAGGCAAGCAATTGTAATAAAGAAAATATGATATCTTGATGGATTACCAATTACCAATTTATATAAAATATGTCGACAAAGATTTCTGCTTCAGTCGAATCTTATTCAACTTTATCTCAGCTTTAACTTTTTATTAAACGAAAGTAAAACTTTTATAATAACCTCGCACATCATGCAAGTGAAAGATATCAAATATCGTGGACAAAAAAGGATACCCATATGTCTCGGAAACATGATTTATAACTTTCCAGGACAATCATAACCCACCATTTCCTACCAGAAAGGTAACTAAAGTTAATATTTCATCACACCAAGGTCTCTGAAATGTTCACCAAAACCAATTTTCTGAAACCATTCGCTCCACCACCGCTTTACGGCAGACAGTAATTTAACTATTGCTACGCTATACCTACGCCGAGAATCTAACCCATAATTGATAATTAGTGACACAGTAATGTAAAAGTATGTAAAATTTCAGTCGCTGAATATTCTATTTTAATTTATGAGCGAGTTAATATCTCATGCTTTTCATCGAAATATGTGTAGATGCTCATATGTTTCAGTATCTCCGATGAACGAAGCATAAAAAAATTAAAAGCCAGAAATTTTGATTAGAAGGTTATAGTAAAGCAATTAATTTTGAAGATTATATAGGTCCGTAACGCTGTCGGCTGCCCCGATATGCGTATTGGAAGAAATTAATATTTAACTGATACTAATATTCAACTAATAATTAATTTAATCAAGATATAACGGTCCCACTTATTTTCGTTTCCATAAACTCATCATCCTATACGAAATCTATAACTGCTTTAAGCAGCCTATGAAGTATTCAGCTACTTTAAAAGAAAAGATTTTTCCGTAAAATGATAAAGCAATTAAAAGAAAAATTCTCAATGTGACCAGAAGACATGATACAACAAGATAGCATCAACAAGTGAAACATATTGAAAATTAATTTTAGCTTCGAAGTTTTTCGGGAAAATCACATCTTATTCCATGTGATTTTTACACTTCAAATGACCACCCACTTTTTCCGAACGCAACGTACATCCGCACCTCCGCTTTATTTTCCGCAACCCTCTCTGTGTCTGGCTAGCAAGCAGTAGTAGCATCCTAATAACACACGTCACCACAGTGGCAGGGCGAATTACCAGACAGAAAAGGAATATCGTGGTTTAACAGCTGTCTTCAGTTAGACGTTAAAGATGAGTTAGAAAATGTGTAAACATAGAAGAACAAAGAAAAATAGAGATTCTCATTGATATTGGAAGATTTCCAACCGTTGTTTTAGAACGAAAACATGTCTTCCGATCGATATTTTCTGTGCTTGCCCATGTCATTGTCATTCGTTGGCTTGGCTTCGTTCCGTTGTGCTCGCTTATTTGCGGGTTGTATTTGTGTGGGTTGTGAGGCGTGGATTACGTGGTTTAAGTGAGGGTATGTGCGTGACTTTCAGTACTTCTGTATATTGTTTTAGCTTTTTTGCGATTTCTATTCCTCAGCAGTCTTTTTTTGTTCCATCCAAACCAAGATAAGCCAAGATATAGTAGAATATTATTGTTTAATGTATCTTATCCCAAAAGCAATCCTGTTCGTAGCGAATCGACACGGAATGTTATTCGCATTAGTTGTTTTGAAATCATAAGAATATAGAAGGCCATTCATTTTGGTTGAAATCTGTTTGCAGGGAATTGTCGGGATCTCATTCTTTGTTCTTTTATTTGTCACGAACTAAGATTTTATTGTGAAGCACACGTTAAAGCTATACAGCGAACAGACGTTATCAATTATTAATTTTTGAAAGCTATTCGTATTGAACAATGGATGGCAGTGCTGTTGATAACAAACTTAATATGTCGTTAGGTTAGTTTTAATAAATTTATTATTCTGATGCTAATGATTTATTTTGATTTTCGTGATTTTAAAAGATTCTCAAGTTCATCAACTTTTCTTACATTTTTCGCGATTTTCAGTGAACTTGTTTACTCAGCATTATAGAATCAATCTATTTTATGTTGGATCACGTTGCAATATTTTGTTCTTCAGGATTCCAAATTTATTGCATTCTTTGATTTTCCATTTGTATTTTTTGGTTAGTTTTCTAATATAACTTTTATCTTACAGATGATATAATCAAAAAAGAACGTAAAGCGAAGCAGCGACAACAGGATAATAGTGTGCAAAGGGCAGTAAGAAAGCGTGTGCTTGCAAAGCGCATTAACAGAGTAATTTCTGGTTTCAGTGTACTTTTTACATTGGCTATAAATTTTTGCTGACCACTGTTAGTCATTATGTATACTGTCGCTTATTATGCAGCTGTATTTAGGGGAGTGAGTTTTGTATTACAAACAAAACAAAAGTTTTGTTTTATGTACGCAATCTATGTCATTGGCTTTGCTAAGATAAAATATTGGAATGCGTTTAGGGCAATCGACCAATTGTCGCGCGTTCAATTACACGTCGAAACCGCCAACAAACTGCTGTAAATCATGGTGTGTCCACAATAGCTGCAATGAAAGTTGTCAATCGACTTGTTAAGGTATTTTCCTCTTGGTCGTCTTGGTGTGTTAATTTATGCTCTGTCTTATTGCATTTATCAATAGCTCTCAGTTCTTGTACCAAATATGACTTTGTATAATATCGAATTTCGCTCGCGTATTTTAATTTATTGTCATATTTCAGAAAGCGATTCGACGACGAGTCAATCAGTCACTTATAAATCGTGCGGTGACATTGCGTCGTCGCGCTCTTCGACGGAATTCTGCTGTGAGACCAGCCGTATGTTCAGCTGCCATTCCTCTTTTTGTATGGGCTGCAAATGAGTTGGAAAGCGCTCTTCACACAGGGCCCGGCTGCGTTGTAATGTGCTGCTAAATAATTGGAACCCAGTGATTTAAAAAATGATCATCGCCAATTGACAGTTTGATGAGAGCAGCACGGAAAGTGCGCTATGAACAAAGATGACGTCGAGGACTGTTGTTGAAGAACTAAAAAAGGAATTGTGCTATGGTGTTTCATCAGATCCATACGTCTCATTCTGATGGAGTTTTGTTGGCGATTGCTTAGCTTCTTACACCACATAGCTTTAACCGCTGGAGGAGGAGGTTTGCCGTCAGAATGACAAAGGCACTGAACCAGCCCTATTATTACCATGAAAGAATGGTCTTTGATGAGTTCTTGAGTTGATGTTTTGAAAATTCTATGGAATTTGAGTGATCATCGCCATTTACTATACTGTACACACCAGACGAACAGTGATTTTAGAAAAAAAGTTACCGATCGAACCGAACGGTATGACGATCATCCGGTGAAGTTTTTTGTTCGTTGTTGATGAGTTTTGAACGAAATGAAAGCCTTTTGATTCATTGCTTTTTCTCATCATTTTCATTGTTGTGGCATGCATCGCACTTTGTGTGAAGAGTAGAAAATATCCTTGTTTTCCAAGATTCAAGGTGTTTTTATGAAATGTACGGCAGTTTTATAAGGATGCATTATTGGAACTAAGGGGTTCAGTAGTGGGGAACTTTTACTTTCAGGTAAGAGGACGTGCACGCAGACAAGCAGCAGTTGTCGGATCACGCCTCGTGGGTCGTTTATCAGGTGTTAGTCAGAGGTCGCGAATAATTCGTAGAAATACAGGAAGGAGTATGCGTAGCCAGCCCGTAATCTTCACTTCACCTCAGGTAGCACTGATTTTTTTTTATGAAGTAAATTGGTTGGATTATATTTGGGTGCATAGTTTTCTGCGTATGTCGTTTCAGATGATACGCGGTCGAGGATTATCACACATGGGCCAACTTGCTAGTGATAGTGAGGCATTCATGGTTGAACAGCGTGAAATGTAAGTCTGTGAACAGTTCAGTCATTTTTTGTTTTAACATATTTAAGGTGTGTTTTCAGTGGCTTTTTAAATCTACGTGGTGGACGGGGAACAGTGGCACTCTACACTTAGAATATCGATCACTAGAATAGAAGGACACTTTTGTAAGGAAATAAATTGCTTAGAAATAGGTGTAAAGAAACATTATGTTTAATAGTAAGATATGGTGTTGATTGCAGTGCTCGTCCAGTGCTTCAACAGAAGGTATTACGCCGTGGAGTAGTAGCTGCACAACCACATCGTGAAGTTGTAATGCAACGTCGTGCACGTCCAGTGATAGTTGAGCAGCAGCCGATAATTATTCGTCGTGGAGGAATACGTAAACGCACTATTTTAAATGAACCAAGCGTTGTCGTTGTTAGAAATGCGGTATATTTTTTGAGTATTTCGAAAAATGATGTTCGAGGTAATTACTATTGCGATTATGGCATGGTATGTTTTTAGCCACGACAAGTTCAATTTCGCACCCAGTCTGAGTTTGGACGTGTTCAACCACATAATCGTATGATTCGCAAGACGCAATATGTCGTTAATCCAAATGCAGCGCAAATGCGTAAAGCATTGGGAATTGGTTTGCGAAGAGTAGGTTTTCACAAATTGTAACTGATCTTTTTGGTATGATTATCATTTGGTTACGCTGATGCTGATGCAATAGTTGCTTTCATTGCTTAATAGCATGATATATGTAGGATGCTTTCTCCGTGATAAATGCTTTTCATACTTTTCATCTGCTAATTAAAAATAAGTTTAAAATAGTGGCTACTTTTTTCTGCAGTTAAGAATTTCAGTCGGAGCCACAACGTTTCGAATCAAGTAGCACATTTCTTCAACGTATACCAATAACCAATCGTCGAGGACGTGGTTTCCAGGATGTGCTTTATAATTAAATTTTTTTCCCTGCTGTTGTATATGTCTACAGGAATGCTGACACATTATGCTCATTTGCTTTTTTTTCCGGCACTAATTTCTTACTGTGCCCCTTCTTGTTGAGTAATAAATGGATTTTTTTTTTTATTTCAAGCATTTGGTTGTCGAGTCAATTATGTAATCTTCTATAAATCTTATTACAAAATCGGTAACAAAGTGTCATCCTTCTTATTCGGGAAAAGGTGATAAGGGTGGATTGTTGTTATCTTGGTTCGAAGACTATACAACTAATTTTTTCAGTAATCGCTACTGCTTTTGCTGTTCGTTATTTTCTTCTATTATTCTCTTTTGATGATATCTGCAACTGATTTTTATATACAATAAAATTGATTGGAATGTAGTGAAGTGGTGCGGTCATTTGAATGTAGTGCTTGAATATACTGTTACAAGTATGCAAATGGAAGAAAAATCATTCGTTTGTGAATGGCAGTAGTACCTGATTCGAGTGATTTTTTGTTAGAGTAATTTTTTCCTAATTAAATATGTTGATTGATGATGTAAATGCACAAAATGGAAAGCCTTGATTTTTTAATAAACAAGTTTAATCGGTTCAGAATTACCATTTGAACGAGAACAGATGATTTTAAATCATTGTCGGACAATATGGTGAACATCGCTAGCAATGAGAAAGAACTCTGTTCCTGTACATGAATTGAAGATAGCGTGGAGCTATTTTTGAACATAAATGAATGGATTCATAAGAATTTTAAATCGAGGATTGGTTCATAATACTTGCAATCTAAGTCGTGACTTACTGTGCAATGTCGTTAAACCAAAAAAATTCAGGAGGCAGTCATTTACTAACCAATAAAAGAACCAAAGTATGGACAGTGTAATCGAGCAGTGGATGAATAAATCCATTCAAGTTGCGAGAGGACAGAGAATGGGTGTGCTGCATCGATCAGTAGAATTCGACCTTTTTTCGAATCAGCGTCATAATGGGGTCTGGAAAGGGGAACAGTTCGTATAAGCAATGCAAGCAGATGGTAGCTTAAAAATTTCTGCCACTGCACAGTTATCTCTCGATGGGTAAAACACTCACTTTTTGTAACAGAGTGTGCTAGAACATACAAAAGAATATATCATGGAGTGCCGTTTAAAGTTCCCGCAGCATTTTCTGATCAACAATAACTCAGAAATAGTGGTCATCCCATTTGAAAATTGTTTAGGTAGGTCGAAGAAGACCGACAATGTGTGATGCAGAAAAGTAGATTTTCACTGCACAACCCGGTAATTCAAGCCAAATATGATGCGTGTCGAACTAAACGGCATTCTCGTGCAAGAGGAATATCAAGACTCTCCGCAAGCTTTTGATAGTGCATAAAGAGAAAATGCAACTTGTCAAGAAGTATTCGCATCGAACGCATTCCTTGCGATGGTAATTGGGAAACTTCTCGCAAAGCGCCAAAGATGTGTCGATTATTTGTGTGATCATATATGACTGATATCAACAATATGCTAGTAACACATCCCTGACTTTTGCAGACCTGCTACAACCAATTATCCAAGACTGTCCGTACAGATGCAAATATACATCAGGGAAAACTGCATATGTGAATCCGAGGAGAAGCATACTAAGATTATAAGAGCAATATGCTCAAGAACTTGCTGTTCTATTTTCTGGTTAACGCCTGGAACTGTTTACAAGCAGAGAACACACCGCTATTACGTCACATTGATGATGCATTCAAGATTAAATAATTTTAGTTATTCGAACAACGACAATCTTCAGGATAAATGTATCTACCACTGATCCATTCCGCAGTTAACTTCATTTATTTATGCGAAACAAAATCTTATTTGAATTCCATGGTTTTAGAAACTATGCTTCAGACATCAGAACCTTTTTATCTGATTTTAAAACTGTCGACACCAGCCATTAAGAAGCATACCATCTACACGCTTCATATGTTTCGCAATGAACCCATCAAAAAATTGTTGGTAAAATGAACAGAGGACAGAGGTGACTGTAAAAATTGCGAAATCTTTACAATTGTCATATAAAACGATACATCAGACAGTAAACAAACTCAAATTCAAAGAAAAATGAAAAACAGAAATTTACAATCAAGGAATAAAGAGCTAAAAACAACTTTTTAAATAGAAATTCAAGAATTTTGCAAATTACTAACAAAAACAAGAATGAGAAGTATGGTGGAAGAAGTCATAGTACGTTCGTCATGAAATAACTTATTGGACATAAATTTGTATTTCTAGAAAAATACTTGTATAAATTTGATCCTAAAATCATAAATCTCCTTTTTAACTGAAACATAAAGATGATTTGTTCATTTGACAATTTACGGACACTTGTTTATTTGCCTATCAAATTAATATATTTATTTACATGAACAGTTACCTTCGAATATCTGTTCAACACTTTATTAATAGAAATAACTTACAACAACAGAGTCGAAAACATTTGAACAAAATTCTCCAACATTTATTCAAAATACTACTGAAAACAGTTAAAATTTTTAACTGGAAAGTAGAATGCTGGATTACAAAAAAGAAACGATATGCCAATCCCATCAAGGCTAATACTTACTATTGAAGCTGAGGTAAATATCTGTGAAAAAATTGCAAATGAGGTGAAAACACAAAGAACTCTATTTTAAAAACTAGTAGTTGAAATTCGAGAAAAACTATCAGTCAAAATTGGCTTTTGATACGAAGAGTTGAGAAATGCAAAACTTCCAAACAAATTATATATAAATTCATTATCAATCAACATAGTACAACTCAAACGGCTTCTACCTCCTCATCCATAACGTCACACGTTTCTGGAAGTAAAATTTCCGGATCCACAATCTAAACAGATTACAGTACGTCATTAAGTTCATAAAATCTACTTCAACTCAGTTATCAATTTCTAAAAATACCTGATAATATACAACAAACTTTCTTCTCTAAATTTCTCACTAATCATCAAATTTTCCACGATTAAACTGCGACTGAGTAGGAAAGCTAGCCGATTAGGTGCCAAGAGTCATCATATCTCAAGTAATGACTGACATTTCACAAGCATTTCATAAATCTCATTCAGTTCTTCTTTTTGCATCCAAAATATAAAATAGCCAAATCATTTATTTAGTTTGTGCGGCTCCAATCCTCCTACAAGATTCTGCACCTATAGTTATTAGTTCAGAAAACATCCCATGAAATTAAACTTAAGTCTAACATCACTCCAAATCACACATTTTAGCATAAACCCCTCATAATTAGCATCACACTGATGAGTTTTACTCATTAAATTAAAATCAGAGAAATTTACCTCGAGATCACCATGTTCAATGAGCAAATGAACCCGCTTATGATAACTTTCATGTTGTTCCATTGCCTTACGGTCTGCGAAAGTTCTCAAACAAACCTAAATCAAACATATTATACTTAACAAATTTCATTTCCTAACAGTAACTCTTCTAAAAAACCCTCCCATCACTTCAAGCATACGTTCCTTTTCGGATTCACTAGATCAGATTATTTTATTCATCATCAACCTGCATGCTTTACCACTGATAAGGGAAAAATTAGTGCCCATAAACAATTCCGCAAATTAAATTGATTTAAAAAACAAAGAAACTTACTTCGCAAAACAATGGTCGTTCAGTCCTCGCCATCGGATGTTCAATATCAACATGTTCAACGCATTCCAACCTTGACATGAACACTACTTTACAAATCGGACAATCAAAACGTTCAAACGATAATGCACGAGCCTGCTCGAATATTTCGTCAAGATTAAATGAATTCTCCTCAGCTGATTTTAATAACTCCGATAATCTTCGCATCTACAAGTAAAACTATAATTTGTATTATTATAGTTGTACATTCATGAATTATATCAAAACATATGTTTAAGAGAGTTACAAGCGAACCCAAAAGAAGCAGACTCGATGGTTATGGAAAATGGTCCAAAAGTTTATACAATAAACAGTTTCAACAAAATATGTTTTTTAAATATGGTTCTGCAATGATGTTAATCATTGTTAGTTTTAGCGTAAAAATTAGGTGACAAAATGTTATAATTTTTTCCAGATCTCACTGTTTTTGATAGAAACTAATCTATTCCCTCCTTAATCATACTTCAAAACAAGAAATTGGATGAGAAAATTTTTTTTTTGTAACCTTTTCAACTATAGGAGCACTCGGTAATAATTCCCCACGTCGGATTTTTTCAATCCATGGACGCGCATCAGGACCTAAACCAAGTTTTCGCTTTCGCGGACGACTTGGAGGCGTGAAAAAGGGTTCACCGGCGCTACGTACTATTATGGCATCATCGGGAATATCTGCTGGTGGTCTCCGATTGCTGCAATGATAAGAGTATCAAGAGAAATGACTAAAAGCTGAATAAAGGGAGGGAGGAAGCCAGAAATAATAAACATGCACTGTGAAATCAAGTAGTTATAACTGTTTCTCTTAAAAAATTTACTTTCTCAACATCTCGTGTTTTTTAATCCGCATAAAAGATTTAAAGTTCATTTAGTTCGTTTCCTATTATATAATTTCACTGGATTTCTTTTGTATAAATAATTGCATGGTTTTGGAGAAGCCGTGTTATCTATTGATAACACGACTTCTCTAAAACCATGCAATTATTTTTACAAAAGAAATCCAGTGAAATTAATAATAGAAAACGATAACAAGCAATCTTATATCGAAGAAACATTAGTATAAGATGGGAAAGGAATATGAGATAAGCATTCTTAGTTAAAATAAAAGTTATCTTCAATGCAACAAAAACTGATAAAGAAACTCTATTTTGCAGCTGAAAGTATTTTGGAAAATTAATCTTTAAGGAACATGGGACAGGCTTCACAAATCTTGCATAATTTTCAAACAAATTATGGAAATTGATTGCTTACCTTGCAAACGGCTTCCAGGCTTCTTCAAGTTCTTCTTTTGTTGAAACATGTGTTTTCAAATGTTTTTTCAAATTACCCTTAAGCCTGCATGTTTTGCCGCAGTATGGACATGCATGAGGAGTAAACCCACTATGTACCGAGCGATGCTCAAATAAATTGGATTTAAATCGAAATGCTTTCCCGCAAATATCACAGCCAAACGGTTTTTGATCCGTATGAATTACGGCATGCTGTTGCAAGCCTAAAATTATCAGATTTCATCTCTTCTCAATTCCTGAAGAAAATCAACAAACACTACAGAAATCAGATTGACATGTTTCGAATGAGCAATGTAAGCTCGTAATTCTCAGCTCAAATTTTCGAAAGCACTCAGTCCTAATTTAGAAATGCTTAGCTATCTATCTAAGTCTCGAAACATATGATTATTTCCCCACGAGATATTTCTTCGCTTTTATATGTACAATTTCAGTCACTGTCCGCAATTTTCGGTTCAATTTATAAATGATAGACATTTATAACTAAACAAATGATAAATCTCTACTACTTACTTCAATAAATGCTAAATTTTTCTCGTTTAATCAATTCTTGATATTTGGATAGATATTAAGTGGGGATAATGAAAATACTTAAATTTTTTCCTTATATTTATAATATATAAGAATCGTTTATTAATTGTTCCAAATACTTTCACTACATAGGTAATGGAAGAAACTCATAAACTGCACTGGCAATGCTAAGAAATGAAAACTTATGAACCTCCCGATTCATTTTACAAAATAATATACGACTTTAAAAAGCGAAACAAAAATGTTTACCTTTAAATGAAACGAAAATTTTGTTGCATATATTACACTGATGTACAGCCCGTGGTTGGGTATGATGTGGAGTATCGTCGTCGGTACCAAACTTTAAAAAAATAGGCTAAGTTAACAATTTTTAAAATATCAAAATTTTACTATCACTGAAATAAATTTCACATCGTCAAATCCTTCCGCCAGGTAGGGATTAAAAGCATGTTCTAACAAAAACCTAATTTGTAATAATTCAGAAAATTTTTGAAACTGTATAAGTGGTGAGAAGTGCAAAATCCATGTAGGAAACAAGAATTCTTGAGCCGAATATAGGAGGGGGGTGGCGGTAACTTTAAATCCATGTTACTTTTTGTTGTCCAATTAAATGAATATTCAAATTTACTTCATGTTCAGTAGCATATGTAGGATCATGGATGTCATCATCCATTCGTCGTAAATCATCATGTTCTGGATCCATATGCTGATGATAAACAACACCATCCGGTGTCACATGTCCTCCGGTTATATCGTTGTGATGTAAGGCCATGGTACGAACAGTACATCCAGATAATTCAAGATTGCAACGAATTCTTTCGCCTTCTAATGCACCCAGCAAATTATTCTAATATGTTAATAATATGAACCTTTACCTGGAATATCCTAAAAATCAAATTTGACTATTCGACGAAAATAAACAAATGAACAACAACTGCTATACAATGATGGTCAAAGCACGATGATTAATGACTGTTGCGATTTTTCACATGAAAACTAATTTTCCTTTTCGAAAAGTTACTTACTACTTCCTTAGCAATTTATAAATTTAGTGTTTTAAAGGAAAACTGCAATATCAACTTAAACCTAAAATAGTAAAAAAGATAAGAGTGAGCCATGCTATTCAACAATTACATTTAATATGATGATTGAGATGGAACGGTGTAAAGAAAAAATGCACGTAACCCAAACTAGCTGAGATTAAGCATATCTTTGAAGAAAAATGATCAATATTTCCTGCGATACTACCATGGTTATTAAGTTGAACAGGTACAGGATTAAACCCTCAAAAGAAAACAAAGATCTTATATATTTTGCAGAGGAAAGCAAATTTAGATTATCATGTTAGTTACTTATTCGACTGAGGAAGAAAGTTAATCCTAGTATTGTTCACAGTTCAGCTTATCCCTTCATCTGCGGTCTCTTAAGATAGAATACTTAATCAGTTTTGAATTTGAATTCCGACTTTGCCGGCCTGTTTATAGATATCGTTGACGCCAATTCAAAATTAATGTGATGGAACTGGATATGGAAAAACGAGATCCTTATCCAAAAACTTCAAAATTCAAACAACAGCTACTTTCGAACATAAAATAAAATGCACAAAGTAAGGCCTTTATTATAAACCACTACAACAAACAATTCGTTGGTTCATCTCAGCTGACACAGAAACGTAGATTAGAAAACCAAAAGTAACTATGAATAAACGGCCCACAATCACTTAAATCGGCTAAAGTGGCAATGCCTATTGAAGATCGTTACTCAAAATTGAATTATTTGTTTTTCGTCACAACAAACAGAGAAGTCAGCGACAAAATAAGAGAAGACAGCGAAAATCGCAAATGTGGGCCGTTAAAAAAAACTTGTGAAGAGCGTAGGATTTGTTTGGTTAAGTGGATCATATCTGAAGATAGGACTGTCAGAATGAAAAAAGAGAATAAGATATCGAAGTAACAAAGGGAAAAGAACTGACATATTGAAAAATCACGAAGCAGAAAAATTTTAAG
>UPTC01000144.1:0-19890 GCA_900537255.1 Acanthocheilonema viteae | reverse complement strand
AAGAGAACCACACAAAAAAGAATCAGCAAATATATCTGCATGGGAAAATACCTAACAGAGGGTGTGAAAAACTTTTTAACTCTGCAAACATCGAGCTGATAAATGAAACCATCGTTTACAAGAAGCTGCTAAAAAAATAGTGAAGAGAAAACAAACTTCCGATTCTGATGAAAATCATACTTAGTATTTCAGTACAAACTGATTATCGCTGCAAATGTCGGAAGAAGCATCCAGAATGTTTGGTGAAGAATTTCATCAATTTTGAATCTTATTTTATGCTTCATAATTTATGGCGATTAGAGAACATTTTTTCGCACGATAAGTAAAGCATACTATTTTCGAAACATCGCGGTAATATGCCGTTTTGGGTAGCGTAACCTCAACACAGATATACTACCCACAAATAGATTTATTTATGAGTTACAGAAGAAAGAGATATCGGTAAAAGACGTAACTAAGAAGAGTGAGTGATGGATGTCAATCAGGTTCAAAACAATAAATATATAAATATTAAAGGACTCGTCAGTTCATTAGAAGGTAAATCTGAAATAAATTTGAAAGTAAGAAGCATTTCTAACTTCTTATGTAAATGTTTTAGTGTCAGTAATGTATGCGTACGTGTGTGAATATGTATGCAATACGCATGTTTGATTGCAAATGAAGACTCACTAGCAATTCTAATGGATAGAGTCAAAAAAGGAATATAATTTAATTTAGGTATGACAAATGGGGTCAGACTTGAAAAAGAACAGTTGCAGGACCAACATATCACTCACACATTTGACACAGAGATCAAATTCCCGCGGTTATCACAATCCACCAATAAGGCCACGGAGATTTTTCCGGCAACACGAAAGGTACCATCTACCTGGTAATCTTAGAGGACGTCACACACATATGCACACGTGCATTCGCACGAGAGTACGTACACACACGTACGCACACATGCACATGCACATATATACCCATCTATATGTATGCATATATTTATACATGTACGCAAATAGATATGAGCACGCGTGAGATATTCATGTACACATCTCCGCACACGTACGCTCACTCCACGCAAACATAGAGAAACATATATGATAAGCGGTCGAAGATATGGTACCATACTGTATCGACCGGAACACACACACCAACACAGACAGAGAACTACGATAAGAGCAAGGACTGTGGACACGGTAGAGAACAAGAAACGGTGGCTCGTCATCTCTCCGCCACACACACAACCATGTCTCTCTCCCATCCCTTCTCTTCTGCAACACACTCTCATCGCAAGACATACTTTTCCTTCAACGTCTGCAACCACATGTGCCCCGCATCTTTCGTTTCCCCTACTCCCCGTCATCTCTGTCATGAAACATTGGATGACATGCTATAGGGAGAGAGAGCGGTAATACGAATATCGGCTTCGTGCCAACTTTTCCTTCCTGTCCGCTTAGTTGTTCGTGGTTTGGCGTGCGTGGAACTTTTCTTTTTGTTACAACAAAAAGGTGTTCATTTTCTAAAACATTCCTTTCCATCGATTAATTTGATGAAACCGTTTTGAGTTTTGATCCTCAATAAACTCTTGAATCTTCTGATAACGGCCCATTATTTGCAGATCCATCGAGCACTATTACCTCGGGATCGATGAATGATGTTTCAGGTGGATTGGTCAAGGACACATGTTGTCGTCCAGAACGTAATATCTTATCCGTCTTCGATCTTACAAAATGGTGTCACTCAAAGGTGAGTTGATGTAATTTGACCTGTTCCTCACTTCTTTATTTGTCAGGAATGCAATTCCATAGAACTGTGTTTTTATTTCTCATCATTCTGAAATCAAAAAAGTCTCACTGTTGAGTAGAGTAAGTGGACGGACTGGAACGTCCGTCTACTTACTCTACTCAATTTCTTGAATAATGAGATTGCAATTTTGTATCTCTTAAATAATGAAACTACTAACATGACAAATTAGCAAGTAGATTGCCACAATGAGAGATCTGTGATATTCAACATTGTCCTATATTTCAGTGTGCTATGGTTTATGTTATTCCTACAAAACGAATAAAGCATCTAATATATAAATTAATATGTTACTTCAAATTTTTTCAGGCTTATATGGAATATATGGCAATGATAAGTGAACTGAATGATGCAGTGAAAGGTGTTATGTCAACGGAAGATATCCCTATCAGTCCCAAAGTTATGGATGCAATTGACATTTTGGACGAACTTCAAGTTCATTATTCTGTTATTTTCACAGGAAAATTTCTAACCGATGTTTTATGAAGAGCTTATTTTGTTTGTTCTGCTGTAAAGCAATGTTTTTTTCCCATCGTGACACTTGGCGTGTTATATGCTCATAATTATTAACAGCATTTGTCACATTTCCAAATTTCACTTTGCCATTTCAACAACACCAAATCTTATACCCGCTTGTTTTATCATTTAAAAGTAACTGGAGATAAGCTTTCAGGAAGATGCTAGCAAATAGTATTGCAAAATCTATATTATACTTTGAGCAGTACAATTAAGTATCAAGTAGTGAGAGTTATTTTTTAGAAATGGACATTGGAATATCCACCAGAAGATATGGGAACACAGCGTTTTGGTAATGTTGCTTTTCGTAAATGGTATCAGCGTCTGACAGAGGTCTTGCATTTTTGTGAATTTAAATAGTGTTAAAGCAGACGTTCAATTTTGTATTGCATTAGTTATTGTTAAAAAGCTGTAAAGTTAGACTTTGATTCGATTTAATTTCTTTTTTAGGAAGCTGACGATATAATTTATGGCCTTTTAACTGCAGAAAAAAAGAACTTCGTGGTGGAATTACTTCCATACTTTTTGGATTCATTCGGTAATGCAACGCGAATTGATTATGGATCAGGTTTTGTATTTTTACTTTGCATCCAAATGATCTATGATAACTGAACGGGCTGGTAGTTTCTCTTAACTACTATTTATTTTTTGGTGCATTCAAAAATCTTTTAGGGCACGAAGCCTCCTTTTTAATATTTATGCTTTGCTTTCGTAAACTGGGCGTATTTGTGCCAGCAGACAATCGTGCTCTTGTGCTTCGATTATTTCTGAAGTAAGTTTATTTATAATTATATAAATGAACTATAGACCACTAATATACGTAATTTATTTCACCTTTCATTTCGTTTGTTATGATTGGTTTTAAATTTGTGTTTTGCTCTCGAATATTTTGATATGACGTTATTTCTGCATGTTCGTTGTTCAAGTTGTGTAATGAATAAATGCAGTGAAATTTTGTGCTTTTTTTGAAGTAAGTTTGTCATTATCGGTTTTAGATATATACGATTAGTACGGTGTCTTCAAACTACTTATAGAATGGAACCAGCTGGAAGCCGGGGCGTTCATGCACTAGATGACTTTCAGTTCATACCTTTTCTGTGGGGCAGCTCTCAGCTTATCGGTATGCAGTTTTATTATAAAAAATTCATATTTTGTCTTTACTGCCAGATTTCTTCGCTTTGCGATATCTTTTGTTACAGGAAATAAGCGATTAGTACCAGAGTCTTACTTGAAACCCGACATTGTCGAAATACATGCTTCAAAGAATTTGTTTTTTGATGCTATCCAGTACATCAATAACGTAAGGTTTAACTGCATGGAGAAAATTATTTCTGGATAGTGATAAGAAAGCTCGAAAATCAGTAGTATTAACGATAGTTTATGAGGAGTAATATGGCTTGAAGCCTAAATATCTTTCTTTTACATTTCGGATTTTTCATTTCGGATTTCGGATTTTTCTTTGTAAAGTTATACAAAATATCTGACAGATATTATGTGCAAAATGTCCGACTGGCTTGAAAAATAGTGCAAAGATGATTGCTGTTTTCAGAGCGAAAACTTGAAGGCATGCGATACTCTGTTTTTCTCTTCCGAATGATTTTGCATTGAAAATTCAAATCATTTTCAATTTACAGACTAAAAATGGTCCTTTTCATGAGCATTCAAATCAGTTATGGAATATTAGCGCTGTACAAACCTGGGAAAAAGTCAATTCTGGCATGTTCAAGATGTATGAAGCTGAAGTAATCTCTGATACTTAATATGATGGCTTTGTCACACTTTAAATGTACTAACTGACAGAGAAATCTGGATAGATGGCTGGAAATCTCATTTAAAAAAACAAGATGATATAGAGGATAATACATGATCCATAAAAGTGTGACAAGGAAAAAGAGGGGATGCAAAAGACTAAAAGAATATAATAAAGTAATTCTTCATTTCCAGTGTTAATTTTGGAAACTTTTTTCTAAATCGCCAGAGCAGAGTTTGATCATGTATCTTGATTCTGTGATTTTGCACTTTTTCAGGTTCTCAAGAAATTTCCAGTAGTGCAACATTTTCAGTTTGGATCTTTGTTTTCAATAGAACCAGTAAAAGAAATGAATGATCCAAATTTGATTGATACGGATAATAATGCCATAGACTCTTCAAATTCTGAACGTTAGCGAATGTCCAGTATTTAACAAATTGGTAACTGTGTTGCTGATCGAAAATATAATTTTATTCAACTGTATGTTTTTGCAAAACATCATTAATATTGTCGAAATTTCACCACTCCAAGAATAGGGAATGTCCACCATATGAGTGAAGAGAGGATATTGTTATAAAGATGATATATTTTTATGGTGTATATCCTTTTCCTAATTACATTAATTTATTTTCACTTTTTAGTTTCTCATTATAGTAATTTTACGCTTTAATTTATTTTGTAAGCATCAGAAATGATTATTCTGGTTGCAGTTGCGGATTTTGTATTTTTGTATTTACGATAAGTTAGCGCATAATTCTTAAATAATATAAGTATTTGTTGCTTATCGTTATATGTGTACTACTTAGTTTTCGAATAATATTTATCGATTTCAAGGATTGATCTGTAACCCTTGTATTAATTGATTGTATATGGTAGAGCAGGCGTAGAGTTAACGTCATTATGTTCGATTATATCTGAAAGGGACCCGCAGTGCCAATGGTTTAATTATCCATTGGTTAGACTTTTCACTTTCTAATGTGCATTTTCAATAGTGCATACAAACTGAAGATGAATCAGTTTGCTATTAAAGAGGAAGCGAAAATTATTGAAATTATAGATCGATACTCAGAATTCATATATTATACCTGAAAAATAAATTACCATTGAAATGTTTTTTTGAGATTCACTGCAAAAAGTAAACGTAAATTGTTCTGAATACAGCGTCAGGGTTAATATTTTATGAATGTTCGTAACATGTCCTAATTTAGCTGTTCATTTAGTTGTTACTGTCTATTTCAGGGGCAGTTTTCCCATTTCCTGAAAAAAGTATTTTCAATAAAGAAGTTGAATTTTGGGAGCGCATGTAAGGTGATTCTAAGAGCTTTCTCGTTTTTCGTCATGTGTTGCTTTTTCAATGAAAAAAAATTGGCTTCAAGCAATCAGTTTCTTCACTTTTTAATTATAACGATGTCAGAATAACGACAAACCTGCAATATTTTTTTCTTTGTTTGAGAGATTTGTCATACTGTTCAGTGCTGGCCTTGCATTTTTTTTTTCAAGAGAATATAGCAAAATGTGGATTATTATAAAATAAGACGAAGACGATGCTGCAAATCTGAAGTAGAATATTTTGTTCACTTTGTTGAAGTAAACATATTTGGATGATGAAAAAAGTGGTACAAAAACAACTGTATGATTTGCACTGTTAAATTGTGGCCGAGAGCCTGAATCATAGAGGAATTTAAAATTTAAGATTAAATTAACAATCATTTTATTGAAACAATGTCTGAATAAGTAGTCGAGTGGTCCAACAAGTTTTAGTTCCTGAATTCAGAGAAAATGAGTGATAAAATTCAATGGAAATTTATTGGAAAGGTGCATTTAATTTCATTGGCTAAGTATATTTCCAGAACAAAGCTGTAAATTGTTCAAGTTCGCCTAATAAAACCAAATCTTAACCTTATAGTAATTATACTATCTGCATGTACACTGTGAATAGACTGAAATATCTTACGAATAACAATAATCAATTGAATTCTGACAAAATATCTCAGCTCAAGACATTATTTGTTTTGAGAACTCTGGCTATTCGGTTTGTGAGAGATGATCAACTATTTTAAGTTTTACTACTTTTAGATTTTATCATTTAACTCGTATTAGTTTATTTTTATTATTTCCATCCGGTTTCATGCTATCCCCTTAATGCGTTCCAGTAATTATGCAAAAATGATGCAAAAACGGTGAAGGAAAAAAAATAATTTTTAAAATGTCGCAATTCATCATCGCAAAGCATTATTGTTCTCAAGAGTACGAAAGTCGGTTGACTCATTTTATTTCCTTTTACTTGAAAAAAAGTCCATCCAGATAGCTCTGCGTTATGTGAGGATGATAGAGATGGATCAGTGGAATTATAATCTGTGTCCGAACTGCTACAATACTACATAGACGATAGATAAGCATAAGAATAGTCCAAACCATTACTTTAATTAAAGAATATGAAATACTTTTCGACAGTTTCATAATCATTCTATATATTGATTGAATTAATGATTTCGTTCATAAGGAAAGCATTGCATAATCTATCAAAGATATAATTTTATTGTCATAAGCTTGACTTTGCACAAGTGAAGGTTTCATGGCTAAAAGATAAGTTTTGTTCAAAAATCCATTTATATACTATTTCTTAGATGACTGATAGTAACACGACGGAAGTCGGAGATGTACAACACGAAGAACCTGTCAGGGCCAGTGATCAAACGATGACCAAACTTGCAGCGAAATCAGTAAGATCTATCTAGTACGAGCACTATCACATTGTTAAAGATTTCGGTTGTGTTAATTTTCACAATGCATACAGTTCTTCTCATCTTGAATTTTAACCGAACTTTTTTTCGGAATCTTCATAGTTTCCAGGTAGATTCATTTAGTAAAAATACAAAAAGTAAAACTCGTTATAGAGATGAAGTAAATCTACGAAATACCTTTTTTTTGTTAAATGACAAGAGACCAAATTGCATCAATATTAAGTATTTTAACTCATCTGAAGTGAGATTTGTCTATCGTTCAATACTCCGAAATTCAATAATAATCGTTGATGATTTTATTTTTCTCTCTCTCTACCTCTTCGTCTCAGGTCTTTAACGCTTCTTAATATGATTTTCGTTCCTCTCATTTTGTTCTTTACCATTACTAGCAATTAATAGTGACAGAAGTGCCCAGCATATCTTTATGAGTTGCGATTTTTCTTTCAGGTAAGGGGGAAATCGGAAACTGTACGAATTACTAATGAAAGCTTTGAAGATGATCCTGCAGAAGTGGATGAAATGGAAATGAGCAAAATCAACGATGATATGGTTAAAAAATTGCTCACCTGTGATAAAAATGGGCAGAAAAATGATGAAAATGAAGTTGAAGGTCCAAACATCAACCAGCTTCTACCGTCAATTTAAAAGCTAGCAACATTAATAAAAGAAAACTCGCTTTTCTTTTTAAGTTTCACTCTAAATTACTTAAGAAAGTTATTTAAATTAAAAGAAAGCTTCCAATATTAATTAATTTGTCAGATAGTCTACCGAAAACACAAGAAGAACTTGAGGAGGCAAAACTGCTACAAGAAATCGCTAAGAGGCCTTTGGAATCGTTCAAAAACATGAAAGATGTACCGGATGCTATTGCAAAAACTTATTATAAGGTGGAAGGATTTGTCATTTGAATCAATTTTTCCATTCAAAGTTGTAAGTTTCGGGAAGTTCTCAAAATGATAAATGATATGAATGAATTGATTTACATCATTGATTCTAATGTGGTGTTACTTCCAGTGTTCTCACCTAAAGACTTACAGGACATCACTCGTCGTTGGAAGGAATCAGAAGCCCGCATCAAACAAACTGAAGATTTGCTCTCTCATGTGAAATACGACGATCGCTCATTGGAGGAAGATCGTCTGGAGATTCTTGGTGAATTACTAGATAAGGCAACTCAGTCATTCGAAATTTTTGAAGAGCACGAAGTGAGCCATTTATCGTTAAATACACTTTTAATAAACAGCGTGCTGACCAAACCTTGAAAACTGGAGAAAAGGGAGAATTAATAAATAAATTAGTCAGTAAAATTGATTTTGCAAATTATATGAAAGTTCCACTTTTAAAATGAAATTGATCAGAAAATCTCAATGATATGACATGTACATCTGATTTTTCAATTTGAATAGACTGCAAAATAGCTGAAGATTTTGCAGAACCGCAACGTGCCATATGGTCATCGAATTGTTCTGGAAACAAAATTGCTGATGGTTTTTAATAATGCTGTTAATCTTATTTATAAAATTATCGGTGAATTTGATAAACTGAAAGGGGACCAGATTGGTGTAAATGATGAAAGAGATGTAAGTTTTTTTATTTGGAGTATTATAACTTCAAAAATATAATAAATTTAATTACATTTAATAAGCATACTTTCTGTAATGCAGTTTTACCGGATACGATTATCAATGCATTAAGCTTCTGAAAAAAGCTCACAGCAGCAACCGTTAAACCGTTCCGTCGAATCTTTCCACCGATACGAAAGTCTCCAATTAATAAAAAATCGTTTTATATGGAGCAAATGTGTTTTTTAGCAACTTCGTTATGAAATCCGTTATTGTGATGCGGTCTACACCGAAGTGCATGAACGTTTCTTGAAATCTTACTTGGAAATGGAGTGGTGAAATAATTGATGTGAAATCATCATATTAAAGTAAATTTAAAATTAAAAAAAAAATTTTCTTCCAAATCCTGAAGCACCATGTTCAGGAAATACTTCTCGAGAACAAAGTATTTTAGGAAAAGAAAAACATATCAATCGATACTGGAATCTTTTACCATTATGAAATGTTACTATTATGCAGATTTTTTGGTTTTCACACCTAAAGGTGAGAAAATCTGTACAAGAGTAACATTTCAATGGATTCAACCTGATGCTTCAATCAATGCATGCATGCATTAACACAGCAAAACTTTTTCCATTATGTTTTTACAAATAACAATCAATTATACAGCTTGAAAAAGCAAATCGACCGGTCGTGAGAGTAAAAGCTTTCAATGTAAGATTAATCTGGAAATGTGCTTATTTTTCCACTGATCTGTGGATTAAAATAGCTCGTAAACTTTTTAAAAATTGAAAAATCTAGGAAGCATGTATACTTGTCCCCAGCATGTACACCGATAAATCCTTGATTAATAAAGTATGAAAAGTAGAAGGTAAGAAAGCTGAAAGAAAAGGAGAGGCGTCGATGATGATTTTGGGCCTAGAAAACTGGCCAGTAATGGTGTTGAACCTGGCGGTGAACCAGAGGAATGGAAGCAAGTGACCAGAATCAACGCTTACGTCTGGGAAAGAATGGAGCGAAGCGAACTTCTCTCTTCCCACTCACATCATACTAAAAACTCACAATACCAGCTGTACCAACCATCCTCCTCACATCGTCCCGAATGATACAAACTATTTCCTAACTGATCGGATGGCGATTTCACTTTACGTGACAATATTCTGCTGAGTTCATTTCATTCCTTGCTATCATCCACTTCTTAATTAATAACCGTGAGCCAACAATTATTGCTCTTTCTATCCTCTCACGTCTATATTTTAGTTTTAAGCGTTGAAATTTATTGTCAATTGTTAATTTCATTAATGTCATTTATAATTGTGAATTGCTAATGTCTTCATCATTTTCAATTCCTTTGGGACAGTTTGTAATTAATGGCTGTACTGCATCAAATGTTCACTTTCATTTTCATTTCAAATATATTCTGCTTGCTATTGATGATTAAGCGTTCACTAATGGCCATTAGTTTGGAAAAAACACAGATAGAAGTGACGGTTATTACACTTTCAAATGCTTTGCTTGCTGAATTCGCTCCATTATAATTCATTTCTGTTTTTTTGGTGTCGCTGAGACATTAGCGCGTGTTCAGAGTGCTCTTCCCGACTCTTCAGATACTACATGTTCTTTTCTAGGGCTAAATAGAAATTTAATTTTCTCAAATATTGTCTCGCTTCTGCTTGCTAACTATTTTCTCTTGTGACTTTGATGTATCTCACGTATCGTCTTTCCTCACGCGGATGTGTGATAATATAATAATGTGATGACTAGAATTTGGAACAGTCGATACTCTCATTTCATCATCATTTTTATCACAGTCAGTTTCTGTTTATCCATTTTATCCAATCCCATTGTTTCATTCAATTACCAAATTTCGCCGTAGAACAGTTATTATCAATCTCTAAAAAATCATGTAAAAAAGATAGGCTTCCCGGACAGATAGCGTCGGAATAAGAGGAAAGCAATAAGGCTTGCACAAAGGCCTTTCATTCTACAATCACTTTCCAACAAAATTTTTTTCCGTTTTACTTTTACGCAGCAACAGCCGGAAATGATTACATTTTCTTCCTATTCTATTTTGTTTAAAATATATGAAATTTTCCCTTCAGAATTTATAGCTCCTTCTTTTAGCACGCAATTTTTCTGGAAAAATAGTTCGCACTTATCATTTTTGTTGAAATGTTGCCTTAGCAATCAATTTACTCAAAGCTAAACAAAATTATCATGGAAAATCATTCGCGATCACGTCATCTCTGTCAAGTGACGTAATTTTAGCAACTGGTTTTAGCAAATCAAGCAGTAAGGCTTTGTCCGTTCGTGCAAGGGAGCGATCAAACGAAATAATGCTAAGACAGGTTTTGCAATAACCGAACTGATTAAACATTGATATGGAAATTTGAATATTTTAGAGAAGATTTTCCCAGTGAATGATATTAACATTTGGGGAGTGACGTGCCAAATCGGTTAGCAGCAAAGTTGATTAGCAATAATGCTGCCAAATATTTGGAAATTGTAAGAACCAGGAATTTTGCACTCGAATTTTTTACGAAAAATTGGGAGCCTATGAATTTCGCACTTTTTATGCTACACATACCCACTTGAAGTTGGTTGTTTGTTGAAATATTTCCATTGCTATTCTTCGGCAAAATTAAATTGCTTCCTAATCCCAAATTGCTTCTCCTTTTCCCCACTCATTACTATTACCGCTTTATTTTATCACTGAATGAAAAAGTTTCTCCCTCGGGAATTTCATCGCTTCCTCCCGACTTTCTTGTCCATTTACATTAACAGATATACAATTTTCCCGAAGACAACCTTTCATTAAAAGAACTGAAATGAACATTTTTTTCATTAAAATGTTCGGATAACGAAGAAAAGCCTTCTCAGTGAGAATTCATTTGCGTGAAATTATTTTTTCATTCCGGTGAAGTGATGATTAGTTGGTTGGAAGAAGTGAAGCTTTTTTCAAGTGGACAGTTGGCTGGACTATCACAGCTGTCCAGCAATGGTGTCGCTTGCAGAACTTCAATCACTACATCGTTTCAAGCATCTAGTCTCGCTATTTCCAATTTAAAGTTTACTGTTAGATGCTGCATGAATATAGAATTTTTCAGATTACTCATATACAATTAAATTCAATCTATTGTTTTCTTTTCCTAACATTCTCTTCTTACTTACAGTCTATAAATATCTTTCCCGCAAATAATGCCTTATCCACCAACTTGTAATCGATGAAAAAAGAAGCGGCTTCTATTTTCCCCCTATCTTTCTTTCGTTTTACTACTGATATCTTCAGGGAATAAAATTTAATGCACTGAGTAATAAATAATTTTTTAGTTAATGAATGCTTGTGCTCTTTCAATCTTTCAATCTTTGGTTGGGCATTGTCCACAAATATTCGCTCAAGCTGTATAAAAATATTCATTCTCTCCCAAAAAGTTGTTGAGAATAAAGCGTTGAAAGGATCGAAAAGAAAAAAGCTTGAAAACATCGTGTTGTGTTCATCAAAATGATTATATTACGGCTAATTTCATGGATATTTTAAGCTATAAATAGTAGAAATCTTATAGTAGTCTACTGGACAATCATTAATTTCACTAAAATAATGAAATTTTTATAAATGGATATCAGAGGAAATGCTCTGATTGAATTTTCAAAAATTTATTTCGCACTTATTATTGATTTGTTAGGAATGGCTATGTTCAAATGTATTTTCATCTAATATTTTCCAGTCTTTCTTGCAGTTGCCATCATTACTTTTGGTCTTTCTCTCTGTAGGAGTAAGATAACATTGCAGGAGAACCGAATCGCTTAATCAAACACGTGACAACAGCGCCTTTCCGTCAGTTATTGTCAGTCAGTTCGATGCAAAGATAACTGATGAAAAAATCATGTAACAGTGCTATCTTCCTCTTTCACTCAATGATTGGCACCCAAAAACGCCAGCAGGTGAAGAGGAATAGCTAAACAGTTAAACAGTTGAACAGTTGCTGTATTATAATTAGGACAGTGATCGAAAGCATTACGCTTCAAATTAGTGGAATCGCAAGAAATTTCGAATCACTCTTCCATTGCTTTATTTCCCGAAATGTTTTTCTTTGGTATAAACTTAGGACATTTCTTATTCTAAAGCGCTGTCAGTAAATAACGTGAATTGGTTTACGTAGTCAATGGCAATACTAATTATTACTGATTGATTACTATGCTTCGTTTCCTGCACTTTGAAATCCACCTTCTGGAAGATTTGAATCATTCTTTCACATTTTTATGATATTTGTACTGTTTTTAAGTATGGTTCATAGGTTTAAAATCAAATATAATGTCCAAAAATTTTTCCACTATTTACAATGTGCATACAAAAAACTCTTCAGTTATGATTAGTACGGACTAGCCAAGATAGAAAGCTTCTAGTAATCGAAAAATAATATAGGAGGAAATAATAGATTGTAAAAAAATGTATGGAGTTGATTTAGAATTTAAAAAAATTCCCAGTTCCTAAAAAAGATTTGAAATGTTTTCAATTTATTATCATTGATTTCTCACATCTTATAATATATTTCAAATGAATTCTCATAGGCATATTCATTTGTGACAATCTTCTTTTCACCAATACTCTTTTTTCGTAAATTATTTTATTCTTGAAAAATGGATCACGCTAGTTTCTTCTATTCCTTTCTCTTTTTTGCATCTTTAATATTCCCAAACTTAATTCTCTATAGCTCATTTGGTACTAATGATTTGGAATAATTTCATATTGAGCATTTCCAAATTTCGCTGAAATTTACATATAACTTCAAAACGTGATTAAAAATAGAATACTGAGGAAAATTTTTATAAAACGCTTTCCAAAGAGCGTGTAATATTCTCTTTTTCTGTGACGGTGAGTACTTATGTCACGTGAAGGTACAGTTAAGTCTGAAGCAAGTGAATTCAGTTACATTTTGCACACTCACAAACATCTATCTACACGTACTCATACTTCGAAAGCTGTCTAAGGCATTTCCTTATTTGATTCGTGGAAGTATAAGTATTCGATTGTTACGCTAAAGTAAGCAAATAAGTGCGATAAAACTAAAAAAAGTCAAAATTTAGTAACTTAAACTGTTATGTAGGAGTTTCTTGAGAGTGCATTTCTGCACTCTTTGACTAAAATTAGTTTCATAAATTCCTTCATGATTAATTCCATAAATTCATGATCTGTCGCACAAACAAAATCTGTGGAAATAGGAAGAATTCTGAAATGACATGGAAGGCTGCCAATCAGGTTGGAACAGATGTTGAAATAAGTTCCTCAACGAATCATTAATGATGTCAATAACTGGAAAGTGATTAATTTCACCACTGTCAATGGTGTATCATAACGAACATAAAGATTATTAGCAATGCTCCCGTTCTTCCGAATAGCTATCGAGTATATATGAACTTTATTCTTTTCCTGCTGTACTTTATCTGCAAATTTTGAAATGCCTCTATTAGTTCAGAGGAGACTTCATTTAGTATTTTAAAATAAATCATCAATCTTAAAAAAATGACAAGAATAATCCAGTATTAATTCCAATCCAATATTCCAATTAAACTAATCTAATACAATATTAATTCCAATTATGGAGCGATATTATCAGTTTAAAGATATATCGCTGTTCAGGCTAACAACCCTTTCTTCCATTCATCCGGCATTGAACAAAACCAAAAACTTTCAAATTTATTTTCTCCTTAAAATGAAAATTTGATTTTTTGTGATACATTTTGAACTAAAAAATTCATGTGGTAAATTGAGAGAATAATTTCAGTCCAAAATATGCCAAAGCCTAAATTTTAGCTGAATATTAGTCACCATTATTTATTGTTAAACTTCCGAAATAATATCCGTTAAATCTTGAAAATTTCTGCCTCTTCCTAAAACTTCTCAAGCCAAAAATGGAAGTCAATGAGATAGTTGTAAAATTATACATGCGGATGTTCAGATTCTTATCGATAATTATCGATTTTTAGAGTGACTATTAATTCTTGATACAAGTCTCGACAAGGAAGTTTTGCACTGCCATAATTCTCACAATTAATTTATAACTGAATTGTGAAAATGGAGAAGCATAACGGAATAAAAATAAAATAGCGGGATCGCAAAGCGTCCCTTGTTGATCTTGCCATTATTAGCTGAAGGATGAACACCGTTATAAGTTTTCCTACCACATCCTCAATATTCGATCAAATGCCATGCTAGAATGGTTGGCTCATTTTTTGGACGTCATTACACATATTGGTAATAATCAGAAATTCATTCAGTGAGTTCTTTCAATTTCTGCATGTTACGTTATTGTCAGCATTACGGTTATTTGTAGAATGAATAGACAAAATTTTTCAGTATTCCACTGGAAACAGAAATCGCTCGATTAAAAGCTTAGTTCTGCTGTCCCGGTTGACAGAAGAGAGGGAGGAATTTGTTGTAAGTGATTTCCGGACTAGAAACCCGTAGCAGCAACAAGACAATGCATTCCGGACATACTAAATACGAACAAGATTACGATAGTATTCGACGGTATCAAGTTCAATCTTGCCGATGCGTACTAACGATCGATCCGGTACAACACTTACCAGCTACAATTGGAGCGCATATTCTCCGCCAACTTTCACTTAAACAACGAACAAGGTAAGTACGTTACTTCAAAGGCTGACGTTTTCAGCATTATTCAGCGCAGTCAGTTTCACGCAGTTACGATATAATAACGCATAACGCAACTCTCTTCTCCCATCATTGATATTTGACCATTAATAGTAGGAATGGAAAAGCGGAGTAAAAAAAAACATCAACAGGGCTAACATTACCTGTGACAGGTTGCTTCTTCAGCTTATACCTCACTTTGCATAAAACTCCATGCTATTTCATTTTCCACCATAGCATATCACTCACATCGCGGAACATTGAATTTTTATAGATACACACACACACACACACACATATAAACGTACACATTGGAAAACATGTTAACGAATGAATAGCATTCACAGTGTGGGATGGGACATGAACACTTCATTTCTTTCACTTAATTTACAGATGTAAAGAGAGAACGTCTCCTGACAGATTGTATCCCTCTTGCTCCCCATCTCCTTTTCCGTTCTCCGGATAATATGAATCCGGATCTCGCTGTCATTCAGCTCTATCTGTCCTCTCTCACCATTGATTGCCTCACGTTCCTTTCCAGAAGCGCTTTGCGTGAATGAAGCGGAGATTATTTACCACTGTCTATCAATCTGCGCATCGTCTCCCATTCCTTGGCTGCACGAAAATGATTCCATTCATCCAAGTCTTTCTGTAGCCAAGTATAGACTTCTTGTGTCAGTTTGATATCGGTTTCTTTTCTGTGATTTCTTCGCTTATCAGAAGAGCAAGAATTCATTCGCCAAGAATTAAATTATGATAGTAGGCACAAGCTTATTGCTAGCAGCAAACAAAAAGCAAGGCTAGGACGAAACAAGCAACCTGTAAGCCAGCTCCTCCTGAATCATTCAACTCCACTACACATCCACTCATCTCTCTCTCTGTCCCTTCTCTCCATCCTCCGTCTGCTCTCGTCGAGGTGGGGTGGGAGTTTGGAGTGCATGTGCAAAAGATATCTCTGATTGCAGCTGCATTGCATTATTCCGCCTCATCTCACGCAGCAGCTCGCCTTTCCCTTCCTTTGCAGTCAGTTTCAGGTTGGAATTAGTGAGTCGAAGGTGGCGTGAAGTATCGCTGATGGCATCACGCAGCGATGATCGACCTGTCTGGGTTTACATCATATTTCGAAGGAATCACTGCAGTGGACACGAGAAAATGACCGTTAATTTGAGTTTCGATGGACCTATCTTTTGGAAACGACAAGTGGCTTACATTTATTGCTGTAGCTGCCATTTCCATGAACACGAGGTTTTTTAAGATATATCTATTTCATCTTAAAACTAGTTTTATTTGCTTTCATAGTTGAGTGATTTGCTTCCCGAACTGTTATCAAATATAGCAATTCCATCCAAGTACTTAATTATCATATTTGAAGAGTTACTTTCAAGCAAACTACAACATTCAAACTCAAATTCAGTATTTAAAGCTCGCTATCACTCTGCGAGTTTCATATACATATCTAAATCTCAATCAAATTGAATTTCCAAAATGGAGATTCATTCGTGTAATCTTTGTTGGAGAGTTCAATGATCGAAAGTTGAAACATCGTAAGAAATGAGAAAAGATTCAGGGTTACAAAGACGATATTGTCATTTTTGTTTCAATTGAGAAAAGTCAGCAAGATGAATTATGAAATCAGTCAATTGTAAATTCGCAAAATTTCATTTCTATTTTGCCTTAATAAGTGCTAAACAGAATATGCATCGCTCATCCAACCAATCATAGAGAAGCCAGAAGAAAGTGAGCATTTCAATGGATTTAGCGTTTCCTGCTCATTACACCCATTATTTTTACCAACCGATTCTATTTCATTTGCTTTATGCAAATTCAATTTTAGCACAGACATTTTCACGAAGTGACTTGGTCAGTATCTGATTTTAAAAGAATTTTTATATTCTTACTTAACACTACTTTTACGTATTGATTAATGGCTTCCATTTCAGTGCACATATAAAGAGCATATATAGTAAACAATATATATACATGTGATCAATTGTAGGGCACGAGACTTCTCATCATTTAAGTAAGAGTTTATTTTGCAGAGGCCTTTATTAGCATTACTGAGGAAATTGGAGCATCGAGTGATACGTGTGTGTATTGTGGATACGCCCATTGATTATGCTTTTCTGCCAGATAGCTTCTTTTCCTATATGGCAAGAAATATGCCTCATCTTCAAGTCAGTCTCTAAGATTTTGTTTTCTTCCATATTTCAAAAATATTTTATAAACACTTTGCTGTAAATGCGTAATTCTTCGTATCGAAAATCGGAAAGATACAAATTTATCCGAGACTGACAAAACTTACATCCCCTTTGAATGTTTGTTGAAACTTAATCAGATCGATGCTGCTTTCGAGCTCGAATGTGGCTTCGAAATAATATGGCGATAACCCTGGATTCTTCGAAGTACCCCAAAGCTATCGTCCATTTAGGAATTATTATTTACTCGGTCATGAGGACAGTTTCTAACACGATTTTATTTCCATTGTGACGATGGTTAACCTTATAAGCCAAGTTTAAAATCTGTGAAATATCAATTTAAAAGAAAGGATCGAATCTAACCATTTGGCTAATTTCAAGGTGCTCGAGAATATTTTATCTACAATATAAAACATATACTACAAACAGACAGCGACTGTTATTGCTATGTGTTATATTTCAATAATATCGAAATCTATTCGATGGTTCATTTGTCATGAATATAGTGCTCGTAAATTAAAGAAGAATTTTTGAACTATTACTTCTGCTTTGAAGTAATTGGTCCAATGTTTTAGTTTATATACTTGCGTGAAATTGATCTCGAAAAGATTAATCGCGGTACGGTGGTTGAATTGGCTCAACATCCTCAGCTTAAAAAGCTTGTCGTGCATAAATGCCGAAATTATGAAGTAAGTCATTTTATTCGAGTTGTCGAATTTATTTAGAGCCATTCAACTTTCATTTCTCAGGGCATCTTTTCTGTGTATCACATCATACGGAAGCGACAACAGCTCAAGAGAAGTCAAAGAATTTGTCTTCAAAAGTTTTGTTAGGCCTTTCATTACTTACTATGCACTGCAATGACTTCAGGACTTAATAAAACTAAAACTCAAAAGTTTCAGTAAGTTCTGAAGTCATTGCAGTGCGCAGTAAGTGATGAAAGGCCTAATAGATAGCTATTGCAGGTTTTTGAAGATTTTCATAATCTACCTCAGTTATTGGTTGTCAAAGGCGACATTGTTGGCTTAAAAGTGAGTTATTTCTAAATTACAGTAAGTAAGATTATAGACATTGGAGGGAACAAAGATATCATAGGGACATAAGTGAAATGTTTAAAACGTTTAAGTTTGCCAGTTCCATGTTCCAATTCCTCCAGACTCATTTCCCATAAGGTCGACGGTGCGAGAAAAAAGTTTTTTTTTAACTCAGAAACACCAAAAAATGAAATGTCTAAGTGATTTAGCAGAGTGGCACATGTCATAAAGTGATCAGCAATACTAGGCTCCAGTTTGCTGCTATCCTTGCATTACTGAAAGTGTTGTGGTTTTTTTAAGTAGCAGTGGAAAGATAAAGCGAAAAACAATTAAATTTTACCCCATAATGCAATTCCTTCCTACACTTCAACCCTGAGGAAAGTCAAACAATCCGTACAATATGTTTAACCCAACATGACTATCGATATTATCAGACTTTCTGCAGGCAATGATTGGCGATTGTCCGGAACCTGATGAATTCGCAATGGAACCACAAAAGCAAGCCTGATGACACAGATTTATCGATCAGATTCTGATTAGCCATATCATCCGAAAATGCCATTACATCCTCCACTTCCTCACAAAATTACTGCCATTCAAAATAAATGCAAAATACTGTTGCTATCAATTAATGTACCAAGAATATAAACCTTCCTAAAAATATAAATTTTTGGGAAAGTTTTAAAAGGAAAAAATTCGTCACTAATTTCGGGAAGTAAATTTTCTGAAAATAATAATGAAGGAAAAAATGCCAAACGAATAGAAGAAACCGCGCTTCAGTATCATCATCCATCCACTGTCCAAAACGAAGAAATTACTAGAATCATCAATTTCTGCCCACACATCCTTTCAAAACCGTCTCATCTCATCTCTTTGTCATCATCCATCCACTCATTGCTAGCTATATTACAGCGCAACATCGGATTCCCAAATCTTCTAAAAAGATCCATGGCAATGAATTTCGGGAAGAGACTACCAACGAATGAACTTTATCATCAATTACGTTTGCACCTATGCATATATGCACATGATGACTACTCATTTTGAATAAATGATATTTCTATTTCTTCAAAAACCTTTTGTCAAAGCTGTCAAAAAATTGCAGTGTCTTTAGGATTTTCGAGTTTATAAATTTTTTTTCCAAATACTCGATCACAGTGTCTTAATTTGAGAATCTTTCACTAAACTATTACGCACGATGAGTAGTCTTGAAGTTCGAGCTCATCGGGATCTATTCCAACCAGTATTCCTCCATTCAGATAAATATTAGCCGTTTACGATACAACCCGCACAACCAGTGAGCATTCGATTTATCGGTGAAACCTATCGGTATATCAGTGAAGTCCTGTCAAGAGAAATCGTTATCAGTAAAGGAGTACCCATCCAGTCGGACGAGTAATAGCGCTATCATCTCTTTTCGGGGGACACGAAAGTGATGCTGCGTTATAGGTAATATTCGGAACAACAACTGTATTTTCTTGCTCAGTATAAACTGTGTTATGACCTATGACCTGCACATCTCTAATCATTCCGTGAACTCTCTTTTTCTCTTCCGCGCTGCAGAATTATGTTGTAAAAAATGGAGCAAACAAAGACCTCTTTGTACATATACACATGCACACACATATGTACACACACATACACAC